>APFE030652837.1:0-14732 GCA_000404065.3 Pinus taeda
ATGCCAATGATAGATTACAACCAAAAATCCATATGCATATGCCATGCATGCCAGAACTAGTGAAGGAAACATACATGTAACTCGGCATGTGCAATAAAATATGGTGTAGTTTTTGATCCCAATGCCCTCTTGCTGTTTCTTACCCTTCCTTTCCCTTCTTGCTCCAAGAATCCAAGTATTACACGCCCTCCAAAAGTGCTCCAAGAAACCTCTAAGTTTCCAAGAGTATGAGAAAGAGAGAGAATGATGAGAGAGCTCCAAAATTGAACTGATTAAGTCCTGCCCACTGATCCTCATAAGCCTTTTTATTAATGAGGCCTATATTTTCTTCATTTTCCATTATTTTCCTTCAATTTGCTCCTCATAGGAAACCTGTGACCTTTCAGCTTCCTTTTCTCCTAATTTCTATTATTTTCATAAATAAATGTGTGAAAATACCTTTTTGCCTCTTTAATGCCTTAGCCATTACCTTTGCCAATTCCGTTAGCCATAAAAAACCAAATGAACACCCATTACGATGTTATGCCCAACATTCAGCTTGGAATACATGTCCCATCATTCGTGGTATTTATATATTTTTACATGGAATTTTCACCACGGTTGTTAAATTCATAAATCATTATCCATGCAAAGGGTTATAGAAAACCACATAAACTCTATATATAAAAAATCTTGTAGCATGAGTGTGATACAAATAACATTATAAAGTGTTATACACTATAGATGGGTTAAAATATGTTAACCATGGTATGATGAGGAATATTCATAATGTAGAGATTAAACTAACAATGTAGACTTTCTAAAGTAATATTTATCCCAAGAGAAAAATATGAGTGACATTCCAACATTTTTTAGACGTGAATGCATTTAATGTTCTTGACCATAATTTGAGAATGAAACAAAATATATCTGGATTAGAGTGATGATTCCAAAGCTCATGGATCAAGGACATGGTCCCAAACTACCAGATACTGTTTATGAATGGGACCTTTAACCTGTAACCTGAATGATGGGATGTGATTAAAAGGAAATGACCTCACACATAAAATACAATTTTAGGGTTCATACACCATGCAAAAGTGTCCAAACCAACAAATATCCCCTATAAAAATAATTTTAATCACATTTACGATAAGCACATCATCATAATCTTTTATACACCATGAATGGGATTTGGTTCCCTACATATTGGCTGCGAAGTGAAATCAATGCATTGGGTACAAAATATACTTTTAGGGTTAATGGCTTATGCGAAGGGTCCTAAATTTCATTGCAAATCTTGTATAGATAATGATTGGGATAAAAGTTTAATATTGGTACCATTATGACGTTTTTTTGACATGGAAGATAGGTCTAAAAGACCTAAAAATGGTTAAGGAGAAACAACAACACCCTAGAGTCTAAAATATGATTTTAGGGATCATATTCCATGTAAATACTCTCAAATAATACATATCTATTATGAATTAAATATTTGAGGCATGAGTTTAATATGGGTACCATTGCAAGATTATTTTATGCATGGGATTAGTACTAGGGCAAGGTGATGGTTTAAGGATGAAAATGATTCTACTAGAGAGTAATATTTTCTTTTTAGATTATGAGTCGTTGGAAAGTCCAATATACCATATATTTCTAATAAAAGGAATGTTTAGTCCAAAGCTATAACATTGATATCATTAGAATGTTTTATGAAGGATATGTTATGACCCTCATCGCGGTATGGAGATGAAAAGAATTCTTATAACTAAATGATATTTTTATGGATTATATGCCATGCATGGGGCGTCAACCACCACACAAGTCTTATATATGGAATATTTGACTCATAAATGTAATAACAATGCATTTGTTTTCGCACCAAACACATGTATCATGGCTTTACACAGGCTACGAGGAGGAATAAAAATATCTATTGGAATATAATATAATTTTATTGATCATAAACCATGCAAAGGGTCTCAAACCACCACAAAAAAATATATTAAATCCTTGGTGTGTGAATATAATATTGGTATGATCAGGATCTTGAAATTATCAAATATGTTTCAAAGACCTTGGCATCATCCATAGTAAAACACAAGCATATTAGGGCCTACAATATGATTTTATAGATCACGGGTTATGTAAGGAAACCCCAATAGGCCCAATAAAGTGAATCTTTGGCTGATAACTGTAAATTTTGTTATTATTATTTTTATTTCTCCATGGATGGGACTTAAAACCATAGACGTGAACTAAGAATTAAAATGAACATAGCAAGGTACAAAACACATGATTAAGGATAACCCTCCATGCATTATGCCGTACACCACCACGTAGGTCTTATAAATAGAATTGATTGCTTATTAGTGTAACATGAAAAATATTACAATTTGTTTCACACCTCATATAGGTTTCAGGGCCCTATTCATTATATAGGCATGAACACAGGTATATAAGGGTCTAAAAATGATTTTAGGACTTGTGGTTTATGGTCAATGTCCTAATTTTACAAAGTAAACAATATAATAAATCTTTGGTGTGCCATTGTAATATTCATCTCGTTTAAGTATTATAAAAAACATATATGAATCTCAAATCTTTGTTCATGGTTAGAAGAGGAGGTATAATGTCTTTGGGCCTAAAAGTCTCTTTTATGTATCATGCATAATGTGCTAATATATAAAATATGTGCATAGAATATAAATGGTCATGTGCATCCCCCCTTGTGAATTTTAACCCCACTCGAACCCCTCCCTTATTTGGACCCAATCCTGGGCTAAATGAGCTCCACCCCTCTCAGAACCCTAAAAACACATTGAATAAAATGCTCACCCTTTCTCATCACTCGTACCATTCATCATCGTGCCCACCCCCTGCCCCTACCCCTCACATTTATCTCCTATATCACATTCCCCCTCTCCTCTAAATTTTCCGTATCACTCTCTTGGATGCATTCCGAACCCCCCCACCCCACCCCCGCGCCCTCCTTCTCCCTCCCCTTGTGAATTTTAACCCCTTTTGAACCCCTCCTTTCTATGGACCCAATCCTAAGTTAAACCAGATCCACCGCTCTCAGAACGCTAAAAACAATATTAATCATTATTGAGAAATACTACTTATATAAGCTTATAGCATGAATTGACATTAAGTATAATTAAGTTTCATATGTGAACATATTATAAATAAACTAATAACATTGGCTTAAATAAATAAAAAAATATAAGCATTACATAAAACAAAAGAAATAATAATTTAACTAAAATAAAATAAAATAAAAATATAGTTGATAAAGAATAAAAAAGCATTATATATTTTAGAACATAAAGTTAAATGAAATTAATAATACTTGAATTATATTATTAAATATTATAAAACTCATATTGACTATATAGCAATAATTAAAAAACATTATGCCATAAGTTTTAGTAAAATTAGATTAGATATCTTAGGGAGTTTAAAATAATTAATTTATAACCAAAAAAAATTAACATTAATTACTCTTTTAAATAAAATTTATTTTAATTTAAACTAATAATGGTTAAATAAATCTAAGTCTAACATTTACTCCTATAACATACAACAAAGAATTTTTTTTTAATTAAAAATATTACAATTAGGTAAAGACATGAAGGTAGTAAAAATTAATAACTTCATATTTATATTATTTGTTAATGATAAACTCATATTAAAATTATTAATATAATTAGAGAATTATTTATTAAACTAATAGAATAACATATATATACAAAAAATAATTTATTAAATAACAAAATAATAATAATGAATTGAAATAATAAAAATTTGGTTTCTTTCATCTTGAGTTGGTCGGTTCCCCAACTTGACATCACTCCAGATCATATTTACAGCTTGCATTTCTCTTCTCTGTAATTCAGTTATGAGGATGAGTCTTGTTCTAGACTCGAAATGTAGACAACATGAACCCAACAACTCAGTCTATTATCATAGGGACACATGAAAATACCCATGGTGATTTTGTGCTCAAAAGGGCATTTCAAACCTTCCTACCATTATTATTTATCATTCCATCTCATCTCCACATTCTGGCAACTTGGTATCAACTTATGACTCAAGGATCTCCCTCACCAGGAGACTTTGACCCTCACTCTTGTTTTCAACACATTTAATGCCTAACAAGACTGCCAATTTTTCCAAGCTACTTGCTACTTGTTATGTCATCACCAAACTTACCATTATAAATTCAATCTAACAACATGGGGAAGACATATGTATACGGTGCGAATATAGAAGATGATCATTAATCAAAATAATAGACATTTACAATGTTTTACATGAGCTTTCTCTACCCAAAATCCTCCGCTTATTGAGAGCTTTATCTACTAGACAAACTTGAGCTCTCCCTCTGGCCTTCTAGGTCAACATCCATATAAACTATTCTACTAACAAGAAAAATATCATAACAAAATGAGATTAAATATATTTCCATCAGCCCAAAATACCCAACACCTCAACTAGGCAGTTCTTTCATTTACACAGGCCCACTTGGGAAGAATGTCATCTCATTAAAAATATTCTAACATCATAACAATCCATATTCCTTCTAGAATCAAGATACATGGAACTACGTAAAATCTTGTTATTCCTAATTTATACAAGTTTACAACTGCGGGAATTTCTTTCCCTTTGGTGGTTTTCTCCACTCTAATAGGTGGTGACAAAAATAAATTGCCTAGGGTTGACTCTCCCACATTAACATTATCCATTATACAAGAAGGAACAACAATTGTTGAGCGACTAAAATATGTTTTTAGGGATCATTACTTGTGGATAAGTCTTAAACCAACAAACATGTCTTGTAATTGGAATGTTTTTCCTTCATATACATATTGGGAGTCCTTATGAGGTTTTGTGTGCTAGAGAGATGTCTTGGACCCATATTAATGCTCTAGGGATGGAAAATTTCTCTTAAGGACTAAAAGGTGTTTATAAAGCATCTAGGCTATGCTAATTTCTTAACCCACTACATAACAACATATAAAGGAAATTTTTGACACATGAAAGTACTATTAGTGTAATTATAAAGCTCCTCACACTAAGGGTGGTCTTAGCACCATGTTTTAAGGATGAAAACAAATATATTGTGTCATAGAAAGCACATTCATGTTTTGTGGCCCAACAAATAGGTTGAAACCAACACAAAATCCTCCGGAAGCTATATTTAGGCCAACAAGTGAAATACATGTGCTATTTTCAGGTTTTGTACATTTCATATGGCTCAAAGATATTCTTATGGGTTGGGAAGTGAGCTTAGGTCAAAGGATCTGATGTACACTTCTTCACGCTTAATGAGATATGCATAAGGCCAAAATAATTTTACATGGAATATAAATATTATTGTTACTCTACATGTGGCATAGGTATGCCACTCAAAGTTTTTATTTAGTAGGGATATGCCTTGGGGCATTGACCATGGTTTAGAGAATAAAAGTATTATGGTAGTCGCGAAGTAAATCTTCTAGGAATTGTAAAGCATGAAAAACAAATTAAAAAACTAGACAAACATTATAAATAGAATTTGTCTCATTTCCATAATAATGCAATAAATATTATAGTAAATGTCATTAGGCATAAATGCATATGCTTATAACGACTATAAATGATGCACAAAGCCCTAAATAACCAAATAGGCTTCACACAAGGAATATGATCTGCATAGAAATAGGAATGTGATAGTGAATTCTTGTGGAAAAACCTTAATGGATTCATGATATGCACAGGAATAGGAATATTATGAGAAACTCTTGTGGGAAACCTAGAAAGGATTATTCCCTACAATCATAACTGAAATTCCTAATAAACTTATCAACGTGGTCTAGGAAATCTCATTAAAAGGATTTGAATTGTGCACATTTCAATAGAAAACTAGTGAAAATATCTAATAACAATAGTAAAAATTAGTTGAACTAACCCATTAAACCAAATATTACCTAATTTAAAGCATTTACAAATTAGTAGTGTTGGAAACTATAATTGCACCTAGTGAAATTATATGAAATAAAGCTAGTGATCCATGCATATGTTAGTCTATGGAAGCCTAATCTCATGTCCTTCAATTTTCTAAATACATCTTGAATGAGATAAATGAATAAGAATATATATTTCCTCTTAAAAATAACAAATAATTATATATTTTAAAACTTAAATTATTTTTTATATATTTCATGAATTTTCATCCATAATTATAAATTATTATAATATATAAATATATTTGTATAATATTTATATTTATATATAATTAACATTCACATATTCTCGCTTACACTAATATATTTTCTCCTTACACTATAAAAATAAGTTTAATAGTGTAAATTTCAAATACCAAACAATAATTGTAATAATAGTTTTTATTATTTTCTTGAAATTTTAGCATTTTATAAATGTTATATTAAATTAAAATTAGTAATTTATTAAATTTATAAAAATAATTATAAGTATAAAATTTAAATTAAATTTTTTAATTAAAATTATTGTGATTATTGATAATTTTAAATTTTTAATCAAATTTCATTATATAATTTTTTGTTTTATTTTTTTTATATAAAATTGTGATTTTTATTATTATTTAAATATGTTTGTCTAAATAGTATAAAAAATTAAACAATTTGAGGGGTTCTAATTATATAGATTATATGGCAGAGAGACTTATACGGTAACAAATCCCCATAGACTTCGAAGAAAATTGACCAAAAATTATTCAAATAAGTCCAAACGTAATCTAATTACCGATTATCTAATTTGAATACTCTGACATTTTAAAATTTAAATTAAATTTATAACGGGGAGATTAAAAGACGGTTTGGTAAAGTATGAGTTATTCCGAATTTAAATCAAATTTATAAGGAGTTTGGTCCGGGATCAGCTTATCCCACACATGAGCAGAGATATTGTAACAAGACTTCCAAACAAATAATTATGATCACACAATTGAAGTGTGGCTTTTCATAGAGCTTCATGTTGATGCTCCTCTTATTGTTTTATACAATGATCAACAACAGATCACCCTACTCACGATAATAACACAATTGACCTCCTCCTCATGTGTTAGGAGCAACGCCCTTATACCATATGATCAACAGATTATTCTAAACACTAGATTGACCTCCTCAAAGTGGAGAAGGAGCAAAGATTACAACCGGTCTCTCCTTCTTTCCATCAAAATCATTTAGGTATTGCACCTACATTCGGTCATACCAATTCTTAATATGGTTAGATTTTTGACAACCAAATTTACAGCAAGTTTTAAAATATTTATAGCTTAAGAAAATGAGATCTATTAACATTAATTAATTAGGCCGATAGGCCTTCCTTTGAAAGGGACTTTCGTCGTCCCTTTCTTTCTCATGCTGACAGGTGGCGTCGGAATAGAGGGGCACAACCGGGAGTTCTGCAATCTCGTGTTGACACGTGGCGTCGGAATAGATTGGGCATAACCGTACAGTTCTGCAAGCGAGCGGCGTCATATATTCATGGATATTCATGAAGGTGGTTCTGCGGCTAAATTCGCGCAGTTCTCTTCCGCAGCTTATGCATTCTTAAGCTCCAGTAGTAATGGTGCATTGGCAGATAGGCCTTCTTTGGAATGAGTTAATCGTCTATACTTTTTTTCTATGTTTGACACTTGCCACCCAATTTATAAAACACGTATGTGATTGGGCTTTGCTTCATCCGTCAGCTCTCCTTTTCATCACCTAGCTGCAACCGCTGCTCCAACACTGTCCCCACCATTTCCACGGATTGTTTTGTTTAAACTATCCCTGCTATCTACATCTACTGATGGTGGTAATGGCCGGACCACAGGCTACCCAAAAGTGGAGAGTACATGCCCCATGCCATATTTATTACTAAACAAATGTGGGATTTGCCAGTCTGAGCTCTCAAAAGTCATTAAAACAAGGCCAGCCTTTGGTCATACAAGGTCCACTCATACTGCCCGACAAGCGGTTCAGCTCCTGAGAGATTTAGGGTTTACAGAATACCAGGTAAAAAATTTTATTACGAGAGATCCATCTATGCGTATCTATGTATTCCAGTCCCCAAATGGCAGAGGAGCACTCCAAGCGCAATGAATTAGTTACAGTAATAATGAAAGTAAGGCGTTGTACTAGATTTCTCTTCGTGAGTTTTAATGGTTATAATGCAGCAACGAAAATCCTCTGTGCACTGGCTCGGGGTTTTTGTAAGACTTAATACACCTCTAGATTTATTTGGTTCAGGACCAAAAATTATTTGTTCCATGATGTCGTTAAAAAAAAATTTTGTTGTGTCGGGTAAAATTACATTAACACCCTTATTTATGCAATGTGTTATCCCTCGGTTCTAATTTTTGTCTCTATTTGACCTGCACAACCTACAATGCGAGTGGCCCTCTTCACAGAGCAAATTATAATTGTCACCGAGAAAAATTTAGTTGGCTTGGCTTGAATCTGTTTCTTCATGCTCCTGCTTTGAAGAGTTTGAAATCCTCCATATTTGGCAGCTTTGCGAGGCAGGTTAGTCTGATTCAAATCTGCTCCTCATTTTACAAAATCTTTGCATTTTCAAGTGTTAATGTTATTGTATTTTATCACTTTGATTTTCATGTTGTGTAAATCTATTGTGACACTGTCATGATACACTTTAAACCAATACATCTTGTTATGTGCATTTGCAACTAACAGTAGTGGATTCTTTTTGCACATTCCCCAAATTACAAATTACAATATTTTTGTTGTGTTTACTTGTTGGCCACCTGAATCTGTTCCACTTTACACACCGATTGTTTCATGCTTCCCGGTGCATTCCCGGCTGCACCTGCCTTTGTTCCCCTACATGGTGCATGTTGCTGCAGTCTTTCACTATATGTTATTTTACCTCTGAAACTAAGAATGTAAAGGGCAGCTTGATGACAAGTGTCTCCTTTGAGTTGCATCCTCTGCATGATATCCTTCACACTCTTGCGAAGAATACAACAAAATAATTTCAATAAATGAATGCCTCTGTTTTTTCTGGTAATGCAGTTCTATAAAATGCATCTCATATTGTCTTCAAAGTTAAACAAATCTTAACTTATATCTACTTAAGACTATACCATCTTTGACTTTTGCCTCAAATACAAATGCATCTGAGATTAATTGTCCTTGAATGACCATTTGAAACACCCAATACATCCTTATCAGAGAAACCCCCTGAATCCGATTTTATTGGTAACATACATAACACTAAAATTGACTTCTCACATAGGCTAACAGATATGCATGAGAATCATTGTCCCTTTGGGGACTATACGATGTACTTATCCTCCTAAAAAGAATGAGAACATACAATCTATACAATCTATAGAGAGAAACAAAATAGGTTGACACCTATGCTTTATGTAGTCCTAGCCTCCTAGGATGTTGGTACAAATGTTCCAATATATCCAAATCCCATCACTAAGAACGTTGCAACTTGCATATAAAGGTAGATATAAAAGTGATTTTATCATATAAAAGTGATTTTATCATAATATGCACAGAATAAAGGAGAGCATCTAAAGAAAGGAGAAATGGAGACAATTGTCGTAAAATCGAAGTTGACAATGGAAACATAAACATTGCTGACAACTTGGCAGGGATGGTGGAGAGTGAAACAGAACATTGGTGCAGTAGAGGCATTAATGGGTGTTCTAAAGAGACATGATTGTTTAGGATTTGATGGCCACCCTTATTGGCAACAATGTCTTTGTCAGGTTTGCTTTCCCTTCCTTACTGCCCATTTAATTTTGTGATTCGTGAATACTGGTTCTATATATCTGCAAGTCTCCTTTTCCTTTATTTTCTAGCTTTTTCTTCTTCTACAATTTCTGTAACATACAAGCATTACTTGTTATTAATGGTAACATAAAGACATATTTGTTCTTGAAATATTTTTCCAATTTACCAGAGATCAATTTCAGGCAAGTAGATAATATATATTAGGGAAATGGTTAAATAGTGATGCATAGAATGTTAATGCAAGTCAGTAGTAATGAAGCGTTATGTTTGGAAGAATGATTTCATAAAGGTGAGCTATTATTAGGAAATTAGGAGGTGAAAGCAAAGCAAATTTTACTGGTTCAAATCAAGAGGAATCTTTGAAAAACTGTTAATAAATATTTTTTCTTGTACAATGTCATTTGTGAGCAAGTTTTAGTTACAACTTAAAATTAACTAAATTTGTTGCATTTCCTTCTAAATTGTCTGCTGATTCTGGTAGCTTGTATGTCACAGGAGATTGAAATTGTTTTCACTGCACAGCCAACACAAATAAATAGACGAGCATTGCAATACAAGCACCTGCAAATTATAGTAAGTTCTTGTGACTTGGATTTTAACATCCAAATTTTCCTTTAAAACCCATTCTGAGGTCGATGAAATTTTCCATGATGATATTTACAAGTACATTTATGAGGACTAAGAGATGTTCTCCTGCAGTATGTTTTTAAAAAAATTTCACAGTACAATGTCGTTTGATAATGATAAGTATCAAAATTGCTTCATTGATTTTCATACTCAAAATGTTTGTCACTGAGGATAGTACTTTTCTCCTGTTCCTGAGTACTGCATTCTTCTTTATCATTTACTTCACACATTTTCATGGATTATTTTTCCCAATTCAATTGTTTTTAATCTCTTCTTCATTGGTATTTCCATTTTCGTGAAACATCTTTTTTGACGGAAATGCCCTAGAGAGTATATGTATCTCCATCCATTTGCTTTTTTATCACCTCTACATTGGTATTTTTATATGCCTGGGTCTCTTTTTTGCGGGAAATGCCCCAAAGGGAAACTAGTGGTTGAACTAAGTTGCTATTTTTTACCACAGTTAGATGTCTGCAATAATGGTATTTTTATATGCCTCATTATCTTTTCTGCAGGAAATGCCCCAAAGGGAAATTAGCGGTTGAACTAAGTTATTCATTTCTTACCACAATTAAATGTCTATATGATCTGTAAAATGGAAACAATCTTTCCTACAAAATATGTGGTGTTTGTGAACATTTTTTTATGAGGTTACCCTGTTCTCCATTTAGACTGTCTTTTCTGTTTTGCAACGTCTGTTGGAATATAATAATAGAGCAAACCCGGGCCATGAAGAGTGGGAATTGTTGATTGAATATTTGGTAAAAATTTGCTTTTACTCACCCCTTGTTTTTTCGGTTATGTATATATTTCATATAGGACATGTAGCTTCTCTTATTCTACATATGTTTCGAGAAATTTATTTAATTAATTGGATTTTTGTGCAAAGGAGAGAGGTTACTTCCTTATGGTAGACAGATGAATTGAGACGTCATAAGCCCACACCTATGGATGAAGCTCGAGCTGGTGAGCGTCAAGGAGACTGTCAGATAGTTTGTTCTTTCATGAATATCAATTGACTTACTTTTCCACAGGTTTGCACATTGTGGAACAGTCTCTTTGAAAGTTGTGCCTCATTATCTACGTAGAGTTAGTCCTGCTTTAAAAAACGTTGATTTCTTTGGTAATGAACAAATTAGATTGATTCTTCATATGTAAGCTATCCTATTTAATTTGCATGCCGTGAAAATTATTGAAAAACTATTAATAATTTTTTGTTGTTGTATGTTCTTATATTTTTGGGTCAGCCTCTGTTTTCGTTTGAAGGAGTTTAGCTCCATTTTGGTAGCATTATTGGCTGCAAGTCTTATCTACATGGTTGGTGTGGGTGGTTTGTGTGTTTCGATGTGACATGTTAGTGCTTGGATTTTCCTATAGTTCTCTAAACTCATTCTATTTTGAACTATTTGAAACTTTGATATTCTTGCATTAAATGTATTTCTTTTCACTTACTTATTTCCGTCGTATACATCAATGTATTTTTTAACAAAAATCATTTTTCGCGTATACATTTTCACAACCTCTTACAATTGTCTGGTTTATGTGAGTTTTTAAGTTAGCTCATTTATGTATACTTTACAGTAAGGTACTAATATTTCCATCTCATTCATGATCTGAAGCAAATTCTTGCCGAATAGGAAACAAATGAATTATGGCCATGAATTCAAATATGAATCTATTTTCAGTAGGTTATGTTGTTGACTAATGAAAATCCCAAAAAAATTGTAAAAAAAGTTGTCAAAGTTAATAATTCTTCGTGAGCTCATTTGAGTGGGTTATTGACTAAACAAAAATAGTAAATAGCTTGCCTTGTTAACAAATCTAGCTCAAATATGAATCTATTTTAAGTAGGTTATCTTGCTTTGTAATAAAACTGCCAAAAAACATGCAGTGTCAAAGTTTGCATCAATAGCTTTAGTGAATGTTGATGTAGAGGAAATCCAAGTTTATCTCAAGTAGGATGCAGAGGAAATCTAAATTTATCTGAAGTAATTTGACATTAGTTTAATAACAACTACCATCTTCTTCTTTAATCTTCATCATATGAAGACGGACTCAGGGTCCTGTACATCATGCTGATGCGGTTGGAATATTATATAAGTTTTTGAAAAGGTCATTCAATTTGAAAGTCATGTGTAATTTTGTGAGAATAATGCAGAAATAGAATTAGTTGAACAGAATTAGTTGTGTTTAGTTGAACTGAATTAGTTGTGAGTGGTTAGGAATTGGTTGCCAGAATTAGTTGTGAGTTTCCTATATAAGTGTGATCTAATTGAGCAAATGAATTAATCAGAGTTGTGTGAGCTTTGTCTCACTTTTACTGGTGTTTATGCCTGAGTATTTGTTGTAGTTTTTATTGTAATTTTGTAATTTGGTATCAGAGCGAGTTGTGAGGGCTGTGGTCGTGAGAGAGACAAGTCACACCATAAAATTGTCCCTCGTCTGCCCATGCTGAAAAAGAAAGGTTTGTGCTGCAAAGAGAAGAATCCCGAGCCCGAAGCCTGTTGAGCAAATCGCAGAAGTGGTTCGAGCGAAGGCGGAGCACTCTGTCCATTAGCAAAGTCACCAGCGAGACCAACCGAAGTCTTCAGAAAGAAGTCCAGAACCGCCGACAGAGAAGATCACGACACCAACCACAGAAGAAAAAGCCGCATTCTTCAACAAACTGACCTGCGTGAGTGTTATTTCGCTGTTCGAACATTCCTGAGTGTTATTTTAGTAAATTAATTTGCTTGCATGAGTGTGCGTCACTTTGTTCGCTGTTCGAACATTCCTCATGTCTGAGAAATGAAATTCGCTCAACCCCGGATGGGTACAAATTTGTTGTCTGAGAAATACGATTGAAGTTGTGTTTACTTGTGTTGAAAGTTCTGTTTACTCCACAGGTTTTCGGAATCAGTTTTTAAATTCAAATTTAAGTTGAATGTTACTATATTGTATGGTGTTAGTTGATTCCTAGAAGGAAGCACCGTGCGCAGTGCATGACCTGCGAGTGCATTCATATATGGTGACAGAAGACAATTAAACATTGCATCTTTTATTTGCTGTTGTTGTTCAACCACACAGCCAGCTTACGCCTCTGCCTTTTTCCCTTAAGGTGTTTGTCTATTTGTTGGTTTTCCAACCTTAAGAAGCTTGCAAATTTTTTTTTTGAATTGGTCATTGGTGGAGAAATGGCTAATCCCCTTGCAGATTCATATTTAAATGAGTCTACAAAACTGGATGGAGAAAATTATGTCAATTGGAAATTTAAGATCACAACAGTACTGGAGGCATACAATCTCTGGACGATTGTCAAAGGTGACGAGACCAAGCCTCAACCTCCTAATGCCACTCAAGATTGGGAGAAGCGTGAAATGAAAGCAAGGGTGCTGCTACGCATGTCAGTGAAGGACAATATTATTCTTCACATTCGGGACTGTGCAACTTCAAAGGCAACATGGGACACTCTCAAAGGTTTGTATGAGACTACTAATGCAAACCGTATTTTATTTTTAAAAACAAAGCTACTATCTATCAAAATAGATGCCAATGAAAGCATTAGCAACTTTGTTTCCCGAATTAAAGACTTTAGTGATAAGCTTGGTGATATTGGTGAAAAGGTTTCTGGTACAGACTTGGTAACTGTTGCTTTAAAGGGGTTAGTCCAAGACTATAAAGTATTTATTTCAGCTCTCTCAGCTAGACCGACACCTCCTACATTTGAAGAATTGGATGGAATTCTTCTTCAAGAAGAAGAGCGCATGAAAATTTTTGACATGGAGTCAAATGGTTCTGATTTGGCTTTGACTGCACGAGGCAAAAGATCATTCCGAGGGAGACCATGGGACAGAAACAGAGGCCGTTTTCAAGCAAAGCAGAAAGGTATGGCACCTCCTGATTCTTATGTTAAGAGGAACATTGAATGTGATTATTGTGGAAAACCTGGACATCTAGCTAAAGATTGTTATAGGAGAAAGAATAATGAATCAAATCAAAGACATCGTAGGCATAATGGAAATTACATAAACAGAGACACCTCAGTGAATGATGGATTTAAAAATCTTAAGTTATTTCTTTCTGATGCTGCATTGTCTGCTGAAACTGATGATGAGAATGCTTGGTTCATAGATTCTGGTGCATCGGCACACATGACTTGTAATAAAGAATGGTCTGATAAATATTATGAGAAATCTGATGGTACACACATTTACCTAGGAGATGATAGGTCACTTAAAGTTCAAGGCTATGGCATAATAAATGTGTACTTACCTAATGGACAAATGTGACAGATTCATAATGTGATGTATGTACCTGCTCTCAAAAAGAATTTGCTATCTGTTTCCACTATCACTGATAATCATTTAAAAG
>APFE030652837.1:23639-106160 GCA_000404065.3 Pinus taeda
CTACCAGACCAGACATTGCATACTCAGTCGGTATCCTTAGTCAATTCATGGCTAAGCCTTCAGGAAATCACTGGAATGCTGCAAAGAAAGTTCTCTGATACTTAAAGGGAACAGTAAATCTTGGTATTATGTATACTGATGAATCTGATGTTGTACTGACAGGTTTCTCTGATTCAGATTGGGCAGGAAATCCAGATGACAGACGATCTACCTCTGGCTATGCATTTCATATTGGATCAGGGGTTGTAGCTTGGAGTAGTAAGAAACAACCAATTGTTTCTTTATCATCAACAGAATCAGAGTACAAAGCTTTGACCAATGCCACCTGTGAAGCTATTTGGTTGTGGAGAATTCTTGCAGATCTTGAAGAAGCGCAAAGTGGTGCAACATGTATCAATTGTGATAATCAGAGTGCTATCAAATTAGCACATAATCCAGTTTACCATGCTAGAATAAAACACGTTGAGTTACAGTACCACTTTGTACGTGAGAAAATTGAGTCAAATGAAATTGGATTGATATTTTGTAATCCCAAGGATAATGTGGCTGATATATTTACTAAGCCCCTTGGTAAAATCAAATTTGAAGTTTTTAGAAGTCAGTTAGGTATTGTAGAAAATCCATTTCTCCATTAAGGGAGGATGTGAGAATAATGCAGAAATAGAATTAATTGAACATAATTAGTTGTGTTTAGTTGAACTGAATTAGTTGTGAGTGGTTAGGAATTGGTTGCCAGAATTAGTTGTGAGTTTCCTATATAAGTGTGATCTAATTGAGCAAATGAATTAATCAGAGTTGTGTGAGCTTTGTCTCACTTTTACTGGTGTTTATGCCTGAGTATTTGCTGTAGTTTTTATTGTAATTTTGTAATTAATTTAGCTACCAGAGTTGCAATAATAATAGTTGCATATGATGCTGATGCGACTGGAATATTATATAGGTTTTTGAAAAGGTCATTCAATTTGAAAGGCATGTGTAATTTAGCTACCAGAGTTGCAACAATAATAGTTGTAAGTCAACAAGGCACCAGGCTTACAATAAAAAAGGAGGTGGCACCAAGATTTTCTAAAATCTTTTCACATTATTTGCTTTTCAATAACCTATCTTCGAAAATCTTTTCACATTATTTGCTTTTCAATAACCATATTATAGATACGTGTACAAATAAATATTCAATCAAATCATATTTCAGGTATTTGAAAAGGCCAATTATACTAAATTTTCATAAAAAGACCATTGGTTACAGTGGGATGTATTTGCTCAAAGGACATAATAGCTCATTACTTAATAATAATAAAATAATGAAATTTTCAGTTGAGTTAATATTCAATTTCCCATGTGTATGCATCCACATTACAGGTATCCACATCAATGTATTTTTTTGTAACTTCAACTATCCACATTACAGGTATTCACATCAATGTATTTTTAAAAGCACAGTAAGAAAAGCACAGAAAGAATATTAGTAAAGATAGCAGAAATGAAATAAAGCATTCAATGTGTTCCTCGTAATATAGATATAAACAAAACATCTAAAGACAAGTAATTCCACAATGATCTAGTCCAAGAAAACAAGGTTTCCACAAACCAATTAACTCTTCTAGAAAATTTCAACAATTCCAATTTAATAATCCTATCGGCTTCTCTTTGTAACTTTTGGGACAATTGCTAGTTTATCAAAATCATCTTGGGTATTGCACCCACATTGGGTCACACCAATTCTTAATAAGGTTAGATTTTTGACAACCAAATTTACAGAAAGTGACATTCACATGAGAAAGTATGTAAAATAACCTTCACATGAAAAGGTGCCTTAATAATACACCCATCACCATCTAAATTTCATGAATAATTAATATATAAATATACTTCAGAAATTGAATTTATTATAAATTATATATATTTTTTTATAAATAATAATTTAATATATTCAAATTTTACTCATAAAATAAAACTACAGTGAACGAAAATTAAAGCAGCTAACTGGTACTCATGTTATTCTTCCTTGACTGTAATTTATATCTTTTATATATTAAAATTATACTAAAAATATTCAAAGTGAAGTAACTAAATATATTTTTTTCTTTCCACTATTATACTTATTCAATTTTAAATAAAACTATATTAAATACCTATCAAATATCTAACATCGATCAACCTCGACTTCAAAAATAGAACTGCAGCAGTAGCGAGTTAGTGAAAAATTAACTTCAATTTGGAAGCTATTTACATGGTAATAATTCATCCTTATCCTAAATCAAAATTTGAGGAATATCTTTTGTATATTTTTCTTTCAGATTCTGGGAATTTCTCTCAGATACAACCACAAACCAAAAATCTAACTTTGGATTTGTTTGTCTCTCAAAATGTGTGAAATATATATTTTGCGTCCGATTGATTGAGAATCTGCGATATTTCGAATTGTAAAGTAATCAGGTTAATGCGAAAAACATTATTTATGAAAAAGAATTTGCCATAAAATGGTGACTGCGCCCTTCGGAAGAGGAATATTCGCTTTAGTGCCCTAAATTTTACGTGGTGGAAGTGAAACTGTTAGGGTATTGAATGATATGTATTCTGTACGGGAAGAGTAAGATAAGGTGAAAGAAGCCCATTACGTAACGCAGGGAGGATTTGGTAGCCGGCGGGGAGACCAAAATAATGTCGGCAATGGACAGCCACACGATCCACCGACTTCGAGTGATAGTGTTATCCAATCATCGAAAGGCAAGTATGTAGGGCAGAAAGGAGTAGAACAGAGCTTTTGGAGGGGAAGATAAGAAGAGGTGTTCGCTGGAGCACGAGCTAACGACGACCGACAGGGAATGAAGGGACTCGATAGTGATATCCACGAGGAGGGAATGAAGGGATTCGATAGTGATAGCCACGAGGAGGAGCTCCTATGGAAGAATTATCGCTGATTGTGACTATGAAGAATATCTTGATTGTAATTTGAAAAATATAGCGGAATGCAAGTTATTAACTTTACGCCAATCTATAAAATCTCAAAATATTTTAAAAGTCTACACCGATTTAAGGCATGCCAAGCTGATTTCCTTGTCCTGATAATCTCATTATTTACTCAACTGCCGACCGAAAGAAGCATCCCTCCCACAAATGTCATCTTTTTGTTTAATATTCAACGCATATCTTTTTGTTTCATATTCCCCCATCATGCCTGGACTTTAATTTTCAGCACTGATCTTCGAATACTCGTGAGGCACATTTTAAAATTGACTGACCTCTATAAAATTCTCTTCGATTGCCGATGCTTTTCATTCAATTCGATGCACTGACTTTCGGCCATGTACCATCATCCATTTACGATGGAAAATGAAAGAAATTTGATTATTTTATTGATTTCAGATGGCATTTTCTTTTTTTACAAGCTTTTTTATATCTGTATCGATGAAAGTGTTTTCCTTGTTATTTCTTTTTGGTTTTCAAGATAAATGGAACTCAAATTTGCTCTGAGTATAAACAAACAAACTCAATCCCATGGTCTAACGCAACCTCTATTTTTAACCAGGTTAGTTGGCAATTCAAGAATTGTCATAAGGTGGTCTAACGCAACCTCTATTTTTAACCAGGGTAGTTGGCAATTCAATAGTTGTCATAAGGTGGTCTAATGCAACCTCTATTTTTAACCAGGGTAGTTGACAATTGAAGAATTGTCATCAGGGATATGTAGAAAGACATTGGTCAGCTTAATTCAAATTTTCTCCTAATTGGACCGTAGTCACCGGTTCAATTGTTTCCACATTCTCCCTTATAATAACCTCATTTTGGGTCAAAATGACAAATAGGGAAATACGCTGATGCTTACTTCGTTGGTCATGAATAAACATTTAAGCTCTTTTAAGATCACATTACCAGTACCACATGCATGATCATTGGCGGTCGTTTTGAGTCGCAAAAGTTGATTGCAGCTTTAAAGTCTCTCGTGAGCACATGCATGAGCTTTGAAGAAATGGTTTGGATGTGGTCAGCTACGATGCAATGAATGCAAGTTATGTGAGATAATCAGCTGGGATGCAGTGAATAAACGAAGGTACGGGACGACGTTAGGAAAGCTCGTCTTGATCATAGTGGATACAATTCATGGTTGTCTCCTTAATGAATATGTGGGAAGTTGAAATCTTTGAGAATGAGGAGACATTCTATTACCATAAATTGTCGTGTGAATAGGAATTATTGTATATTGAGAAATGGTGGTGCAAATGGCGATTATCGTATAAGGAGGATAGGGTCTTCTAGATTCCATGAGAAATCTTAAATATGATGGTTCTCTTCCTATCTCTATACTAAGTACCGAAAATCTTAGCAGAGGTGGTCTTTTCAATATTCCTAAATTGTTAAATAATTTATATAGGAGACATCAAATTATTGAAGTCGAACTTAATTGCAATTTAACTAAACTAAATTGAATTATAAATAATTGTGATATATGGATTTAATTAAACGAAATTGAATTAGAAATAATTGTGAAATATGGATTTAAATAAACGAAATTGAATTAGAAATAATTGTGACATATGGATTGACATTTAGAAGGCGGTTGGAATTAGTTTTTCCAACATTCCTCCTTAATTTAAAGTAAGATGTGTTGTAGTCTAAGTCTCAAGTAGGCTTACAATTTAAAAATTAACATGACTTGTATTTTTTTTTTGTGTTTCTTTTCTTCTGTATCCTCTAAATTTTTTCAGTTTTTTCTTTTTGTTGTAGGCTTCAAATTTCAAATCTTCATTTTTTGGTGTAGTTCTTCCATTTTTTATGTAAGGATGTCCTCAATTTCTTTAAAAATCGTCATGTATGTGGACTTCTTCCTAATGTCATTTCCTATAGTTCACTTTTAGTCATCAATATTTTGCTACAAAAGAAGTCCATAATACAATTTATCTCTTTAGGAGTTTGCTTCATGAAAATATCATTAATGTTTGCATCATCCATGTTGTCTTCAACATTCATTTCTGCAATTTATATGAAGACTTTATTAGGCCATCATGTTGCGATTCATGCTTTAAGGAACTTTAATTCTTCTTTAAAATTTGTTGCTTCTTCCTAATTGTTGTTAACATCTGTACATTTAAAATCAATGTTAAATTTACAAATATTTGCATAAGCATATTCTTTCTACTCTGCAATGAGAACTTTATCTTCTTTCACTTCCTTCTGTGTCTCTCTATGTTCACTTGTTTATGAACCTCAGGTTCTTCGAAGAGGTTTTCTTCCACTTTGGTTTTTAGACTCAAGGCTTCAGTCACCAAATAAGAGTTTATCAATAAGATTTTTTTGTTGCATCGTATGAAACCATTCGTCATTATCTAATGGTTCTTCATCAAAGCTAGCATTAACAAATTGAATTATTGGATTCACAATAACATTGGTTGCTTCAATGGCAACTTCATTATCATCATCAAGCATTGTTGGTGGATTGAACAAATTGTCATCCCGTTGTGGTTCTATACGGTGGGGTTCATGAGCATCTACATGCTCCCCTTTCCTACTTTTGAAAAATCTTAATAATCAAAATTTTCACAATCAACACAATAGGATTCACCAAATTCTTCATCTTCAACTTAATTACTCCCCATTATACCAAAACTCCTCTGAAGGGTATCTCAGACCTCCTTCCTTGTCTTTACATTCACATCGAAGGGTAGAATGTTTCTATCTACAAATTCCTTTATGCACCTCAATGTGCATGCATTCTTTTGTCTTTTCACTTTCAAATCTTTCAAAAAAACTTCATACATCACTTGTTGTTCCTTCGACTTTTTCAACCTCTTTGATTTTCCCATCACTTATTCGGTCCTTACTTCACATAAAAATTAAACATTACTAGGCCAACGCTCTTTACTCTATTATACTTTTACTTCTTTAAACCTTTTTTTCTCTAAATAATATATTGTCAATTTCACTTGGACATGTTGGAGTTGATGATTACATTCCATATTTGAGAAATTGGTTTGTGATGGTTGAGAAATTCTCTCAACCACTCTCTCTAAATTAGGAATAAGTTGGATCTCAAAAACTCTATTTAATAGAGTGATCTGAATGTAATCGGTGTGTGTGACATGCACCATTTGTGCTTAGTATAATTGTATTTCTGTAACTGTGTATGATTTAGCTGTTTTTATCATGGTATCAGAGCTAGATCTGAACCTGTGTTGTGAGGAGGGGCATCTGAATGTTAACTGAGCAAGAGTCAATCTCCTTTTGTTGCCTCTTATCATTCCTCTGAAATCAGTGCATGCAACGTGTCATCTCAATCGTCTGCGCGCTGTGCGAACAATTGGTGGGATCAACCAGAATTTCAAAGCCTAGATAAATATCAACTGGGGAGATTTCAGTGGGTTCGCAAAACTGGATGTGGATAAAGCCGACATGGTTTATGTTCCCAATTGTTTCCACCGCTTCAGTGAGGCATGTTCTCTGGTTGATACGTTACCCAACGACTTGGCTGTTTGCCTAGCAAGGGTTGCCCTACTAATTAAACTCTTTTAAAAATAACCAGCAGTTCAACTGTGTGTCTCATGCCAGTATTTAAAGATCAAGTAGTAGTAAGGCTCAATATGGATGGTTGTCCAGATAGTATGGCAGTTGCGGATCTAGGGAAGGATCCCTCATTAGTGGTAGACGTGGAAGTGATTTCCTAATGAGGTTATGCGACAGATTGGGATGCTGTCCAGTAATTGACTTTGGGAGGTCCTTGATTCGGGAGTTGAGGAAGGGAACTCAGGAATCCAACTTGCCAACTACACCTTTCCGAGGGTTATGAGGCAACTTGATGGAGCATCTACTAATAAGCTTGATTATTTTGTTATTTTCATGTAATGTAATCATTAAGGGGGGATGTTGGAGTTAATGCTTACATTCCATATTTGAGAAATTTGTTTGTGATGGTTGAGAAATTCTCTCAAGCACTCTCTAAATTAGGAATAAGTTGGATCTCAAAAGCTCTATTTAATAGAGTGATCTGAATGTAATCGGTGTGTGTGAGTGTGATTACACATGCACCATTTGTGCTTAATATAATTGTATTTCTGTAACTGTGCATGATTTAGCTGTTTTTATCAGGACAAATTTATTTTTCACTTTTATTCAATTGCGTCACCTTCCTTTTTATTTTATTTTTTAAATTACATGCATCATTTAAAAAAAAAACTCAAAGAATGCATCATTTTCCTAAATAAACCTACTTACCCAAATCACCTTTACATAAATCCATTAAATAAACTTTTGAACAGTCTTTCTTTTCATTTTTACAAATTCCTCCTCTTATAAAAGGAAAACCCTTAAAAAAATATTCAAACCCTTCAAAAAATATTCGTGCACCTTTTTAAAGTGCTAAGGAAACTCGACTTTTGACTTATCATTTGTGGATCACACTCGTCAAGCTTTGGAATGAAAGCTTATTGGTTGTTAAAATATATTTCCAAACAAGATGGGATGCATCGTAGCAAGTCCCTGCCATGAGGGGGAGTTTTAAGAAAACACATCCGTAGACATAATGTCCACGCATGCACTATTGGTTCCCAAAAACAACCTCAGGAATAAACAAAATTGTTGTAATTTGTGGAATCGGGACTACTATAGCCTAGGTTCCTACAGGAGTTAGGATAGTACCTATAATGTTTACAAGATGACAGATAGAGGCAGAACTATAGCCAGTGCTAGAGCTTGAATCAAAGCCAGAGCAAAAGCTCGAGCCTAAGCTGGAGACAAAGCTAGAGCCATGTTTCAAAGAAGAAAAAAGAAGGAATATTGATCCAGGTTTGTCCTCCAAAAACAAATTTAGAGCTAAAGCTAAAGCATAAGCATAAGCCAAAGCTAGAGCACAAGCTCTAGTTAGAGCCATAGCACCAACTACAGCCAAAATCAAAGCTCAAGCTCAAGCTTAATCTAAGAGGCAAAGTTAGAGCCACGCTCCATAGAAGCAAACAAAAGGCACATTGCTCTTCTCTACAATGTAAAGAAGAGCATGAACTTCAGAATTATATTTGAAATGAAAGTTCAAGTTCAAAACTAAGACAAATGTTTATGCTTTCCAATAATAGAAGAAGCCCATGATGCTCAGTAGCATACCCTGATTTAATAGAATTGAGCTCGAGCCCCTTTTGAATGAATTCTTCCACAATATAAAAAAATAAAAATAAATAAAATAAAAATAAATAAAAAAATAAAAACACCTAAAAGCGTTACCTATCCTTTGTGCTCCAAGACTCTGTTTTGAAGGTGGAAATTCTTTCCATAGTTTTACACAAGTGAAGATGATTCAAGCCATTTTCCTTTCTACAATATTCAGTCAGCAAGTAAATCATTCTTGGAAGCTTCATTCCATGCACTCCTTTTACTTGAGAAGATAATTTTTTTATACATTCATATCAATGCTTAGGTTGTAAAAATAAAATGGTTGCATTTCTACTTTTATCATTGCAAGCAATCAATCATACTTATTTATATTGTTTTGTACAAAAAAAAGCATTAGATATGAAATATACTCCATCAAATAGTCCTCAACCAAGAATAAGAGAAATTGAATCAAGGAATATAAACATTAATTCAAGCTCCCCAATACATACATGAAACCATTAAATGCAAGCTATAAATCTTTTACCACAAATGTAGAGAGATGGTGAAACATTGAGCAACAATAATTATAGAATGACAACAAAACCATTTTACTTGCCTGGTTGATATTACATTGTTAGCTGGTTGTAGCATGCAAGTTACAACTACATTGAGCATGCAACAGATCATGGATAACAAAATAGAAGATAGTTAATGGGATCCCTGTTCACTATTTTTGTTGGCTATCACCAATTTGGAAAACCCCCAGAGTGAAATGACCTGTGTCGATCTATGTTTGTCCCTACAGTTTCTTATTCAAGTCCGTTGCATTAGATAAGGTCCCCTTTCTTTCCTATTAATACAAAAATATGTGACTGGGTGTGTTGCAAATATTCTTGATCTCCTTGTTTCCATGGCTCTGTTTTATGCAGGATTAGAAGGGCTCATCCACTGTTTTGAATTTCTGTAGGTTGTTCTTATTTCCAAACTTTTGTGCTAGGGATCTAGTGGCCATAGTTTTTCTGTTTTGATCACCATATATAGATAGGGGCATCTTGTCATATGTAAAGAGAAGGCCTCAAATGTGCTCTCGATAGTAGCTTATCTCATTCGAAATCACTTATACAGAAGGTAATAGAAACCAAAAGTTTCCAAAACATCCTTCCACTGAATGGTTGTAACTTAACTCATATGCCAGGGAGAGGGGTATACACCAATAACTAACTGGAAACTGAATGTGAACAGTTTAGGTAATCAAACCCTTTCTGTTTTGATTGGACTCAAAAAGTACAATAAAATTAGATCAATGGAACTGCCCACAGATCTCATAATAGGCGGGGTAGCGGAAGATGAAAAAATGCTTCGCTGTAAATTTAAGGACTTCTTATAGACCAAAAAATTAAGAAACCATGCAAAAATCAAATCCATTATCCAATAAATATGGACCATGTTGAAATCCAGAGGACTCTTGACCATGTAGGACATGAGAGAAGCTTCAATCAGGTAGGGTAGGGCATCAATCAAATAAGGAAAAATCATGTTTGTATCAAAACATATTAAAGTAAAACTCCTACCAAAAACTTGTGAAATAAAATCTAGTTAATTGGGCATGCTAGAGGACATTAACCATGCTAGGAATCATATCAAAGTTTAAACACTACAATATAAAAAGAAGGGAAAAAAATTAAAAAGAAACGTGAAGCGAGTGATGATAGCTATAACGTTGCTCACATTGTCCATGAATTGGAGGGTTTGAGTACAGTCATTTCCTATAGGTACAAAGCCCTGATGGGCATGTTAAAAATTCCCTTGTAACAAGAGTAATGTAACTGAACTATACTCATTGTTGAAATCTAAGGAATCAAGTAGTTTATTGCTCTATCAACCTTCCCTTGCTAAATGGCTTTATCTAGCCCTTTTCTGAGGCTTAGTTCTTGGCTTGTGGTGATTCATATAGCGACAGGTTTCCTACTTGTTGATTTCAAGAGCCATTGGACATGTCAGGTAGCATGGGAAATTGATGAGGAGTTAGTTGGAGGATGAGGAGTCTTACCCAAATAAGAGGCAACCAATAAAAGATATGAGATCTTTACCAGAATACAAAGAGCTACACAAACTATCACAACACGAAAAATGCAAATACAACATGGCTTATATATATGGTTATTATAGCTTAAGCCCAAGCTGGAGACAAAGTTCGAGCCATGTTCCAAAGAAGAAAACATAAGGAATATTGATCCAAGTTGGTCCTCCAAAAACAAAGTTAGAGCTAGAGCTGAAGCATAAGCATCAGCCAAAGCTAGAGCTCAAGCTCAAGTTTAAGCCAAGAGCCAAGGTTAGAGCCATGCTACAAAGAAGCAAACAAAAGACACATTGATCTATGTTCATTGTCCTAACTTTTGAAGACCAAAAAACCTCTTGGTGGGGATGTTTGATCAAAAATGGATTTGAACAGCAATGGTTATAAGACTCAGTAGTTAAGTGTAATTTAACAATTAATCTTTGTGATTATGGTGTATTTGATTTTACTACTGTGTAATGTTCTGTAAAATTTTTTGCATGTGAGTAAGTGGAAGCTCTTCTCTACACTACGTTTACTTTATCATTCTGCCCAAAATTTCATTTCTCCATTATCAATTGAGGAATGCCACCAACTATGAAATTATCTTCATCCATTTCCTTCCACATTTTACGTCAACAACTGTCATAAAATAGCTAATGCAGTAGGTAGGTTTCTAATTCTAAATATGAAGAACAACAAATCCTCTGATTATTGAAGCCACACACAACAATTGATTCTTTCCACAGTTGTACACAACAAGTGAAGATGATTCAAGCCATTTTCCTTTCTACAATATTAAGACGACAAGTAAATCATTCTTGGAAGCTTCATTCCACGAACTCCTTTTACCTGACAAGACAATTTTTTTTTATGCATTCATATCAACGCTCAGGTTGTTAAAATAAAATGGTTGCATTTCTACCTTTATTATTGCAAGCAATCATAATTATTTATATTGGCTTGTTTCCAGCGAAGAAAATTGTAGGGTCAAGATTAAATTGAGGATAGCTCTCCACAATCTTTTTGACTAATTACATAGTATACATAATTATTCCCTCATAGGAGTGATGAGAACTGAAGTGAAAAAAATGCGTTAGATATGAAAGGTACTTCACGCAATAGTCCTAAACCAAGAATAAGAGGAATTTAATCAAGGAATATAAACATTAATTCAAGCTCCCCGATACATACATGAAACCATTAAACACAAGCTATAAATCATTTACCACAAATGTAGAGAGATGGTGGAACATTGAGCAAAAATAATTATAGATTGACAACAAAACCATTTTACTGGCCTTGTTGATATTATGTTGTTAGCTGGTTGTAGCATGCAAGTTACAACTACATTGGTTGATATTACGTTGTTAGCTGGTTGTAGCATGCAAGTTACAGCTACATTGAGCATGCAACAAATCATGGATAACAAAACAGAAGACAATCAATGAAACTTCAAAGCAACCATACTATCAAAACTCACAATGTGTCTCAAATTAAAACAACATGTTATTTTACTTTCCCACAAATGCAGAGAGGAAATAAATATCTGTTTACTACGAGCAGGCATCACTGAACTGAAATCCATTGATAGGTTTCTAAGTGAGTTTCATCATCCATCCAATTAGTGGAGTTTAATTTCACACTATCAGCTACAGGAATCAAAATGAAAACTGGGGAACTTGGAGAGAGTTAAAACCATACCTCTTGGCTCGTTTTGGATCAATAAGTGCTAGTTCTTGGATTTTTTTTGCTGTCGTCGCCTTCTTGGACTCTAAAGACTCTAAAATCAATGGAGTTTAATTTCACACTGTCAGCTACAGGAATCAAAATGAAAACCGGGGAACTTGGAGAGAGTTAAAACCATACCTCTTGGCTAATTTTGAATCAACAAGTGCTATTCCTTGGAGTTTTTTTGCTGCCATCGCCTTCTTGGACTCTAAAGACTCTGACGATAGTTGATTTAATTGTGAGGAAGATGAACCAGCCATAAAGTGGAACATCTGGCATCCTATTGACATCAATACTAAAATTATGTGAAGGACACTAGACAAGCTCAGAGGTTCTTGCATAGTCACATCCATGGCCATTGAATTCCTAGAAGAATCTGATAAAGCTAGCTTTGCTTTCCTATTTACTGTGAATCCATTGGTAGAAGGTGGGTAACCTACATAACTATTAAGCCCATTTGCGTGTAAGTATATGAAAAAATATGTTCAAAACTAGTAATCCATATTCTTCCAGATCATAAAATCAACTTTACAATTGAATAATTGTATACCTTAGCTAAAGCTAAAGACCATAAAAGTAACTTGTAAAGGCCGTATATATTTCCGTAACCGAGCCTTCCAGTAGCTGCGCGAGGGACAATTGAAACACCAATGACAGGGAGTAACTACGTGATCTTAATTAAAGTGCTTAAAAAACTAAAAATAAGTATGCAGGGCCTAAACCATGCCACTGAACATTATATCATGGTCATATGTCAACTGCCCACTGCGGGTGCACCAGTTTTGACATCATGTCCTTCTGCTCTTTGTCTCATCCAGCTACCAACACTCCTAGATGAGCAAATAGATACATGCAAGATGGGTTGAGATGAACGAAGTAGGTTGTGCAAAGGTAGGAGGGAAAGACAGAAACTATTCATTTGCCTCGTTTTTAGAGTCCTGGGAAGCAGTCATTTGTCTCGTCTCTAGTAGATGTGATATAGAGAACTAGACCTTGCTACTGAATGCTACCAAACCTTGCTTATGTATTTTTCCTAATATAGAGAGATGTCGAACGAGGAGACCGTATTATATAAGCACTACATTCTCTTATGAAAGCTAGTCAGGCAACAGAGGTGGGCTTCTGCTCAGATCGATCCTCAATGAAACAAGTTGCCCACATGAAAAGAAAGAGACATGCATTAGGGTTTGAAGCTAGAGGGACAGGGAAACAGAAGTGAAAAAATTCTTATTTATCTTTCCTAATATAGAAAGATGTGGAATGAAGAGACCGTATTATATATGCACCAGGTTCTCTTATGAATGCTAGCCAGGTAACGGAGGTGGGCTTCTGCTTGGGTTGATCCTCAATGAGACAAGTTGCCCCTGGGAAAAGAGAGATACATGCATTAAGGTTTGAAGCTAGAGGGACAAAGAAACAAAAGTGACAAAAGGACAGAAGGGATCAGAGACAACAACAAACACCACCCTGAAGCCATTATGCTCTCTACAAAGAAGATATCTATACACGTTATGCCAAGATGAACAAAGGAAAAGTGATGATAAGTAGAGCAAGGAGGCGAGGTCAACAATAGGGACTACAACTTGCTACTTGCTCCAGAACCCATAGCTATTCTTAGACCTCAGATAACAAAAGGACCGTATTGCCTAGTCCCAATGAATGAGGAAGAAGTTGTGCCTTAACGTCTAGCCTAGAAGTATTGATTGAGTTAGAATGATTGAGGAGTTGTAATAGGTCTGCTAATATCTCAACTTCATGGCCTTCTATGATGTGTCTCATTGAGCCTTAAAGATTTTCTTGGCGGTTCAACCTCATGGCCTTCTGTGCTAGTAAGTATTTCTTTCCTTCATTCGCATATGAAATATTGTTGCGACCATGGCAAGGTTGGCAGCTCCATAAATCAAGTGAACCTTAACTGAATAAACCCAACCTTATATGGATGGAAGGGGAGTCTTGGCATTCTAAAATGCAATTCCGCATGCTCCCAGACACGTCTTCAATATGAAAGGCGATAGAAGCCTCCTCTTATGCCTAGACTCTTATGCTTGGATAGATGAAAGTTACGGTTTCTATCTTTTGCTTGGACTCTTCTGCGTGGATAGATGGAAGTTACGATTTCTATCTTCTGCCTGGATAGGAAAAAGTTACGACAGAGGCTGCCAATAGGGAAACTCATAGCTCAACAACAATGCCCTCGATTCGCCATGTCAATTCAGTGAACTGACCTTAATGTGCCTCAGGGTTGTTGCAAGTTGTGTGCCCTTGCTGTGATTCACTGTCACACTAACACTTGCCTTTGCCGCCAGAAAAACATGCACTCACATGCAATATAGATGTGGGGTGCGATCGCCATGTGTTGTAGTAGGTCAGGGACTTGCTGATGCTTATATTTTTGTATATACCAGGGTGCTCCTGGGAGCTGAGCTAACATTTAATGACCTCCAATAATGCTAACATTAGTTTAGGTTGCAGGGACTAACAATCTGAAAATATAAAAAAAACAAAGATATAAACTATTGTTTTCACTTCGAATTAGCTTTGGTTATTGGGAAGAGGCCAAATAACATGAAAAATCAACATCTCTCTCAAAACTTTGTTATTAGCTAATGAGTGGGGAATAAAAGCAGCTCAAATAATACTATATTCCTGGTTTCTGATTATTATAATCCATGCCGGGATGGTAGGGACTAATAAGATCTAGTGAATCATCTTAAATAACAAACAATATGCACGAGTCTCTTAAGAAATGTATTCATGACAATTATTTTTAAAATTTTTCAAGTGTTCTATTAAATAATTACAAAAATTAAATCAGGGATCCGTACAATTTACTTCATATTTTGTTAGTTATTTTTTCTTTTTTTCATAAATTAAAAGAATGAAAACCGTTCATCAAACCAAAATAAAGTAATGTATTAAAATTTTAAAATCAACATTAAAATATCTAACTGGTTCCTCCAAAATCATAAAAATAAAACTCATTTTAATTTAATATATATTTGTTTACTTTCATAATAGGAAAGCATGTACACTGAGCGATGATAGTGAGAGATTCCGGGGAAAAACGGGATAATGTCTCTGCAAACAAAAAGAGAGAGGAGAAAACCAAAGGAGCCAAAATTTCAAAATGATTTTAAAGTAAAATCGAATTACATATTTAATTGATAATATGCTAGGTTTATGATTATGATTAAGAGTGAAGTTTTATACTAAGTTTATTTCATTGCAAAGATGCGCATAGAATCAATTGTAAAATAATATATATTTTCTATATATTTGTTTACTTTCACAATATTCAATTGAAAATCAAAACACTTATTATAGTTGCATGTTGACTATTATTAACAAAGTTTTCATTTAAACAAAGTTTTCTTAATCTATTACATTTAAAAATAGTTAAAAATAGTTTAAAAAGAAGTTTGTGTGTTTTGATTGCGAAACCACACCCGATAGATAGACCATGAACAGATTAATGATAGCTTTTAAGCTAGCATTAAATCATAACATTTTATATTTACAAGTAAATATTTGGACAAACTACATCAATTTATTTAGTTCTACTGCCGTACTGGCTTGCCATAAAATTATCCAACTGTCTAGCTGGAACCTTTCAGTTTCTTGTCACTTGCCACCAAGTAACTAGGCCGTAGGTAACTACGCACTTCCTACCAATGGTTTATTCTATTGTGTGAGAAATGAACCAAGAGGCAACCCAAAACTACTTGGCAGCCCACAGAAATTCAACAACTCTAAACATAGCTACAACTCCGCAACTTTGAAAAGACAATCATCAGTACCCTCAAGATACTCAAACATGCATAATATGTTCAAGATACTCATGATACCCACCAGGAAATCTTCAAATAATCATTAATCAAACATACATAATATGTTCAAGATACTCATGATACCTACCAGGAAATCTTCAAATAATCATTAACACCATGTGCGGAAGGGACATATAGATTGAGGTTCATAATCTCTAGAAAATTAGGGTAAAAATTCAGGGAAGAATAGTTGATCTTTACTTCCTAAAACACTGTCGTGATTTTAATATAATACTTTCTTCCGTTTGGATAAAGCATTCGCTCTATTATCCTTTATAATATTACAATAAAAATTAATTCAAAATTTATAAGAATTATTATTATTAACTTTGTTAATAATTATTAGTACTAAGTGAGTTTATAGTAATAATTATTAGTTTATAAAGTTAAATAATAATAATTAATTATTAATATGGTTATTTTTATTATAAATATTAATTATGCAATTAAATATCAATTAAATAAATACTAATAATAAGATAATTATAATTATTAATTTTTATTATTAATTTAATAATAATAATGATTAACGTAAATAATGATTACTTATTAATAACTTCTCTTGTATTAATTATTGAACTTTATTACCAATAATATTGATTATTAATATGAAATCTACACTACAATAAAAAAATTAGGATTTATTAATTCTCTTTAAAATATAAAAAATGTTTTAGCTCGTGGTTTCTTTAACTTTCAATTTCCATATAACCATTCGATATTAATCTTCATCATTTCTTACTCTTCTATGTAGGGTTTTTGTCTTGATGATGAGTCTTGTTATAGACTTAAAACATCGATGCAAAAATGGTTGTTGTGAAATGAAAGATGAATCTTAAATAGACTCAAGATACCCACCACATAAATCTTGAAACAAACAACTTTGAAAATAACTGCAACATAAATGCAAGCGCAAAAAACCATATCAAGGTTAGAATTGCATTTCTTGGTTAGTACCATTTTGCATAATAAAAACTAGAATGATGATGAGATTAAAGCATATACACAACTAAGGTTTACTTTGATAGTGGAACTAAAATAGGTTCACTCATTCTATGGGAAAATCATTTTAGATGAAAGAAGACTATGAACATTGAAAAGCTAAGGAAAGAAATAAGTGAACCAGGTCTTTTTTTATAATGTGGCACTCAAACTCATTGTCCCACCCACTGTGTAGGTTCTTTTACAAAACCAACTCGCGAAGGTTAATGTGGAAGAGGTTGAGATTTGGGTCATTTGTTAATAAAGAGGATGTGGTGGTCTTGAATATGCATGGCTTCTATATCATTACAATGTTAGAATTCCTATGAACCAAACCCATTTTTGTTACTTAAACCTCAAACTGAGTCAAAACGAAAAGAAACATTAATAAATTCTCAAGGAAACATGTAAATGAATTGATTTCATATTCCCTACATATAAATGTGGAAAAACATTAATTGAATTCTAATGAATGAGACAAAATAATCACTCATCTATGGGGCAAATGGGGACCTCACTCTTAACTATTATCAAATGCACTCTCCCGCCATTAGGGCTCTAGCAAGTAAACAACCATAAATTTCCTTGACAAGCAAGTTGTATGACCCCCTACCAGTTAAGCTACTTAATACTTATTAACCTTTTCTCAAGATAAATAACTGGAGGAATTCATTAATGACAAGAGTTGAATCGTAGAGAAATATGGCCGAGAATAAACTTGAAAATGAAAATGGAGTGAGATTACTCTTCACATTAATCATTAACAACTAAATAGATTTTGTAAGAGATAAACAATAATAAATAACTGAAATAAACTAAAGTAGAACTCACTTAACTGAGCCAAAACAGAAACTAAATATGACAACTAGCAAACAACAAGTGGCTTTCGGAATTACATATTCCAACACTCCCCCTTAATTACAACCATAAACATTTCAAAGGTTAGAAACCTCTAGCTAAAGAATAAGGTAAGATTACTCTTAGTATGAGTCTCAACTAGGTGTACAATGAATAAAAAAAACTTTGACATCAACTCTTGGATTGGATTTATTTTTATTTTTCTTTATATATAGATCATGTATCCTTTAAATTGCTTCAACTTCGTATTTTTGTTGCAAGCTCCAAACTTCAATTTCTTCATTCACTGGTGTACCTCTTCCATTATTTTAATATAGAAAATTAACGCTATCAATGCATGTCCTCTACTTATTCAAAAATTCTTTTGTTTGTGGATTACTGCCACATTTTACCTTCTATAATTTTCTCTTCATATCAAACTTTTGATTCTCAATTTGCTGCAACATATGTCCATGGTAAAATTTTATCTCTTCACGACTCCAATACATGAAAATTTCATTAATGTTTTCATTTTCTACACCATCCATATTGTCTTCAACATTCATTGTTGCAACTTCTATGCAAACCTCATCATAACATGGTGTTTCAATCCATGCTTCAAGCAGCTTAAATTCTTCTTCAAATTTTATTGCTTCTTCTTGGCTACTATGAACATATGCACACTCAAAATCAATGTTAGCTTTATATGAAAAAGCACATGTAGAACCATATTGAGTACGCTCCTTCTTATCTATAATGTGAGAATTCTCATCAACAATTTTTATTGTTGGATCCACTATAGCATTTACTACCTCAATGGAATCATGACCGTCTTCAGCAAGATTTGTTGCTACATTCTCTAAATCACTGTTGACTTGTTGTTGAGCCTAGTGGGATTCATGAGCATCTATGTTTTATTTCTCTGTTGTTTCCGCATTTTTTTCACAATCATCATCCACTTGTGGTTGAGCATGGGAGGATTGATGAATATCTACGTGTTCTTTATATGCTGCTAGTACCACACTATCATCATTGTGATCCACTTTTAAGTGGGATTCACCAAACTCTTCACCTTTCCATAGATTTTCTATTATAGATCTGCCTTCCTTTTCATATTCAACTTGATTACTCTACCTTACACCAAAAATCCTTTGGAGGATATTACAAGCCTCTTTTGTTGTCTCTGCATTTGCAGAGAAGGGAAGAATGTTTTCATCTATGCATTCACTTATGCATTTTAATGCCAAGTCATTCTTTTGTCTTTTGGCTTCCAACTCTTTCAAATATATCTCAAATAGCTCTTATTGTTATTTTGACTTTCTCAGCTTCCTAACCTTTTCCCATTTATTAAGCATTGATTAAATGTGATTCAACCAAAAAATTGACTTTCATAAATAATGGCTTCTTTCAATAAAAACACTTAACTTGTGGGTACTCCTCTATGGTGGCTCACTGCAATCTAATAGATTTATAATCCCTTCAAACATTCAAAGCATTATGGAGCTTTCTCATAAATACAACATTATCACAAATGCTTTGAAAAACCCTTTTTAAATAATTTTTTTTAAATACCAATGTGAACAACGCCGCTTCTTTTCAATAAACCTTAAGTCTTCAATTTTTTAAATCTTTCCCTTTCCTTGAAAAGAACTTTCAAAAAAAGCTTTTTTTTTTAATAAGAAAAACTTTCAAATATGAACAATGCACCATTTTTTTCATATATAACTAAAATTTTATAATATTATATAATAAATTAATATATATATATATTAATATAGAATTCACCTATTTTCCCTTGCAGTATTAAAAATAAGTTTACTAGTGTAAATTTGAATTTCTAAACAATAATTCTAAATTTATTTAATATGGTTTTATTATTATTGTAATTTATCATTTCATAAATGAAATGTTAAAATTAAAATTATTAAATTTATAAAAATATATTAATAAATTTAAATTTAAATTAAATTTTTAATTAAAAAATTATTTGTAATTTTAATTATTTGATATTTTTTAAATTTCAAATCAAATTCAATTATATAATTTAATTTACATTTTTTTATAAAATTGTAATTTTTAATTATTTAAAATACTTTTTCTAAATAATATAAATAAATTAAACACAAGGCATTCTAATTATATAGATTATATCGCTTAAACTTATACAGTTACAAATATCCAATGACTTCGAACAAAATTGACCAAAAATTATTCAAAAAAATCCAAATGTAATCTAATTAATGATACCTAATTTGAATACTTTGTAATTTCAGAATTTAAATTAAATTTGTAACAGGGAGATTAGAGGATGGTTTTGTTAGAATTAATAGAGATTAGGTGATTATTGTTACGTAGTTATGATTATGCTTTTCTTGGATATTCAGTTCCTATCATTTAGAGATTTGATTTACTATCCCTAACAATGTGTATCTATTTATTATTGGAGTTTAATGTGAAGCCTAAGTGGCATATTTGCTTGTAGGAGCTCCTGGTGATCCACACCTGTGAGCTCCTCTTATGTTGTTTGCCAATTCATGTCTTTCATATGCAACTGTTGATATAGTATCAGAGTTGCAGGAAGGAGAGTCCTATAAGTTGAGTTGTGGAATATAAAATAAGGACGTCGTCGCAGATAGATGTGTACACCAGCGACTAGTTACGAAAAAGAGTTGAGCAACCATGACGATTCGTGCAAAAGCAATGGTTGCGAGGGTCAAAGACTGCATTTGTTTGCTTTGTTTGGAAATAGATTAAATTTGAGGAGAGGAGATTAAATTTGTGGCTACGTTTGAAGGAGATTAACGATGGTTGTTTTCTCGTAGCACATTGCCACATGTGAAGTTTTTTAAAAATTGTAAAGTATTTATGCATCTTTTTAAAGCCACTCTTTACTTTAAAGCTTCACAAGGATTTTTTCTAAAGCCACCCTTTTTACATTAAGGTTCACATTCACGTCGATTTCTGAATTTGCCAAGTTTTTTAATTAAAGATTTTAATTCTTTAATTAAAAACAAAAAAGGAATTTCATTATTTTTTTGAAGGAATCCTTATTTTAAAAAAAGGGCTGTTTATTTTTGGAGTGATCTTTTTTTCAAAAAGAAAAACAGGATCTGGAATTTTTTTAAGTGAAATTGGAGGGCAATTTTTTTGTGAAGGAGATTTGTAGTGAACTTGGTATTTTTTTTTAACATTTGAGGTTTACTCAAATTGTTGAAGATTTTATTCATTCAAGGTGAATAATCTTGATGGTTCCAATTACACAAATTAGAAATTTAATCTTCAGACTCTGCTTGAGGGACAAAATGCATATAGCATTGCCACTAGTGATGAAGTCAAGTTGATTACTGCAACTGGTGATCGAATACAACAATTCAAGACTGGGAGAAAAGGGAGATGAAGGCAAAGTTGCTACTTAAGTTATTAGTCAAAGTTTGCATCATCCCTCACATTCAGGATTGGAAGACAATGAATGACATTTGGACAATTCTCAAAGAGATGTATGAGATCAAGAACACCAGTCAAACCGTGTACCTTAGGAAGAAGATTCTCTCAATCAAGATGGAGGATAATGAGTCTATTTCTTCATTCATATCCAAAATAAAGGATGTTAAAGATAAACTAACTGATATCGGTTAGACTGTGGCAAATGATGATTTGGTGACAATTACCATGAACAATGTGACTGAAGATTATCAGATGTTTATAACCAGATTGAATGCAATAGAAAAGCCTCCAAGCTTTGAAGAGTTCACTTGGATTTTGCTACAAGAAGAGGAAAGGAGGTTGTCTTTCAAACCTGAAAAACTAGATCTTGCATTGATGACAAAGTTCAAGCCAAAAGGGAAAGCAGTGGTTGATCACAGGAGAGGCAACACATCAAGAAAAACAACACAACAAGGTATCACCTTGCATAAACATGACTCTGCTCCTAAATGCTTTTATTGTGGTAAGATATGCCATATTGCTAAATTTTGCGATAAGAAAAAGGCAGATGGGGAGGAGTACAAGCACAAAAGATATGCAGGTCATTTGGCTGATGCAGATGCATATCAGAATCAGGATGTCAGATTGTTTATGGTTGAGGCTCAGACTACTTTAACTATTGAGGGGGATGAATTAGATATTTGGTTCGTAGATTTTGGAGCCTCCTCACATATGACATGTAAAAATAAATGGTTGATAAATTTTAGAGAATCCAACACTCGAGTAAATGTATACCTTGGAGGTAATAGAGGGTATGAGATCAAGGGACATGATGATGTTATTGTTACTCTATCTGATAGAAAGATCAAGAATATATGTGATGTTTGGTATGTTTCTTGTATTGAGAAGAACCTGATTTCTGTACCAAAGATTACAGATCAGGATCTCAAGCTATAATTCTTTAAATCTTATTATATTATTAAATATTTGTTAGATCAGATGAATCCTATTGCTACAGGTATTCACATAGGAGGAATCTACAAACTGGATGTGAAGAGTACGCCATAGCAAGCCTTGATGTCATCGGATAAGTCTCCTGAAAATTTGTGGCATCAGCGACTTGGGCATATTAATTTTAGTGACCTTCTTCTGTTGCAGAACGAAGGTATGGTAGATGCTCCCCTTGTTTTGAAAACGTTGCATATTGGCTGTGAAGCATGTGCATTCGGTAAACAACATAGAGATGAATTTCCTACTATTAAAGATAGGAAACAGAGGGATATAATCGAACCTGTACACACTGATCTATATGGCCCTATGCAGACAAAATTTTTAGGTGGGGCCTACTATTTTTTAATCTTTGTTGATGATTGTACACGATTCACATGAGTATATTTCCTTAAAGAGAAGAGTCATGCTTTTGAGTATTTCAAGCAATTCAGAAGCATGATTGAGAAGCAAACATGAAAGTTCATCAAGATTGTTTGATCAAATCAAGGTGGAGAATTCAAGAAAGGGGTTTTCATCAAATACTTCAAAGAGCATGGGATATAGTATTAGTTTACAACACCTTACACTCAAACGAATGGAGTAGTTGAGAGGAAAAACAGAACACTAGTGGAGTGCACTCGCAGTATGTTGAAAGGTTAGAATTTAACTAATGGTTTTTGGGCAAAAGTTGTTAATACTGCAGTGTATTTCAAGAATAGGAGTCCCGCTAAAAGTTTTTATTATAGAAATCCTTTTGAATCATTGTTTGGCTTCAAGCCTGTACGAAGTCACCTTAGAGTATCTAGTTTTAAAGCTTTTGCGCATGTTCCCAAAGAGAACTGGAAGAGGTTAGATTCAAAGTCCATTAAATGTACCTTAATTAGATACTACAGTGAGTACAAGGCTTATAAAATGTTTGATCCTTCTACTCACAAGGTGTTTGTTAGTAGAGACGTAGTATTCCATGAACAGGTTAATGATGGAAATCCTGTTCAAAACAATGAAGAATGGCATGTACCCTTACTTTGAGATGAGGATAATAAAATAGGGACCAGTTAGCAACAACAACAGGAACAACAACAGCAAGATAAAGAGGAAGAAATCGAATTCAGTCCACAAAGAGAAGAACACAGCATAATAGATGAACCCCCACCGCTCAGGAGATCTAGCAGGCTGAAACAGTTACCAGCTCGATATAGGGATTGTGCGCTCATGACTGGTATGTTAAAAATTGCAGAACCTTCTAATTTTTATGAAGCTATTAAGAGTTCTAAATTGAAGGAAGCAATGAAAGAGGAATTATTAAGAACAATACTTGGGATCTAGTAAAGCTTCCTAATGGTAAACAACCCATAGGCTGCAGATGGTTATTTAAGTTGAAATTTAAAGCAAATGGGTATATTGATAAGCATAAACCAAGGTTGGCTGCAAAGGGTTATTCTCAGAAAGAAGGTATTGATTTTGAGGAAACATTTTCCCTATTGCAAAACTAAATAACATTAGATTCATTATTTCTTTAGCCACTAAGAATCATTGGAAAATACATCAATTAGATGTTTCTGCTTTCTTAAATGGTGATTTAAAAGAATAACTATACTAAGTGCAACCTGAGGGGTTTGTTAAGAAGAGAGAATAACACTTAGTATGTAGATTAAAGAAAGCTTTATATGGTTTAAAGCAGGCTCCTAGATCATGGTTCTAAAAAAATTGACTCATTTTTCCTCATGCACAGTTATAAACGGAGCAAAAATGATCGCAATTTGTATACTATGTTTAATGATGAGGGATAAATAGTGTTGATTTCTTTATATGTAGATGACATGATCATGACAAGGAGTGTAGACAATCTCATTGAAGAAATTAAGCAATGGCTATCATAGAAATTTCAGATGAAAGACCTTGTAGAAATGCATTACTGTTTGGGTCTAGAAGTTTGTAGAGATTCAAGCCAAACTTTCTTGTCCCAGGGTAAGTATGCTAAGAGTTGGTTGACTAAATTCAAAATGGATGACTGCAAGGCTGCATTTGTGCCTTTATGGTAGAACAACAAACTTTAGGTGAATGATGGTTTGAAATATGCAGATGCAACATTGTACAGATAGTTGGTTGGTAGTCTTATTTTTTTGACTATAATGAGACCCGATCTAGCTTATGTAGTGAGTGTTTTGAGTCAGTTCATGACTCAATGACATGAGAACTATTGGCTTGCAGCAAAAGGAGTACTGAGGTACCTGCAAAGAACTCTAGACTTTGGTATTTTGTATTCTAACTCATTTAATAGTTTGACAGGTTATACAGACTCTGACTAGGCGGGAAATCTAGATAGTAGAAGATCAACATTGGGTCCAGGGTTATTTCTTAGTGCAGCAAGAAGTATCATATTGTATACTGATCCTTAAAAGAAGAAAAATATCAAGCTATGTGTGTAGCAACATGTGAGGTAGTTTGGTTGCGCAAACTTCTCCAAGGTGCAAGAGAAAAACAAACAGAAGCTATGATTATCAATTGCGATAATCAAGGTTCCATCAAACTGGCCTACAATCCTGTGTTTCATAAAATTACTAAGCACATAGACACTCAATTTCATTTTGTGAGGGAGAAGGTGCAATCCAAAGAGATTTGTGTTGAATATTGTAATTCTTGTGATAATATGGTTGATATATTTACTAAGCCTTTGGGAAGACTGAAGTTTGACTTGTTTAGGGACATATTAGGTGTGTTTAAGAACCCTTTCTCCATTAAGTGGGAGTCTTAGAATTAATGGAGATTAGGTGATTATTGTTATGTAGTTATGATTGTGCTTTTCTTCGATATTCAGTTCCTATCATTCAGGGATTTGATTTACTATCCCTAACATTGTGTATCTTTATTATTGGAGTTTAATGTGAAGCCTAACCGACATATTTTATTGTAGGAGCTCTTGGTGGTCTGCACCTATGAGCTCCTCCTGTGTTGTTTGCCAATTCATGTCTTCCATATGCAACTGTTCACAGGTTACGTAAAGTAAGAGTTATTCCGAATTTAAATCATGTTTATAAGGAAAACAAGATGGCTTGGTAGGTGATCAACTTATCCCACACATGAGAGGAGAGATCATAACATGATGTAGTACAAGACTTTCAGACAAAGAATTAGTTGGGTGTTCGGTTTAGTTTGAAAATCCCAATTCAGATCACAAAATTGAAGTGTGGCTTTTTATGGAGCTTCATGTTTCATGCTCCTCTTTTTCTTTTATACAATGATCAACAAGAGATCACCCTACTCATGATAATAACACAATTGACCTCCTTCTTATGTGTGAGCAATGCCCTTATAACATAGGATCATTAGATTACTCTAAAGACCAGGATTGATCTCCTCACATTGGAGGAGCGAACATTATAACTGATCTCTCCATCATTTCAGACTATGTTCATTTAAAGGAAAAATTCAATAAATATGTATGCGCCATGGATCTAGCCTATTGCTTCTAATGGTGTTATGATTTCCTTCTCAATGCTGGTAAGCCTACTAGTTTAAACCCATTGTTTAGATACACTTGGTAAAATTTGCTGGTAGCATGAGTTTTCAATATCTATCAGATTAAATACATCATAAATTGCGGATTTATTTTTATTTTTCTATCTTCATCATTACCATTAGTGTAATCTTTCAGTGAGAAACCCATTCATTTAATATTCCAGCAAAAACCCATTCCCTTAAAATCTCGTGCCTAACACAGATCTATCAAGCTAGCGCAAGTAGATCAACTGAAAAGCAAGAGCATGCAAAGGAAATATTAATTCCAATTTTGCGATATATAAGTAACAAAGTTTCACAAGTGTTGAACTTGGCGCAACTTTTGTGGCATCCAACGTCACCACATAGGCATAATTCTCTTTCTTTGTTTTTTGTTGTAAAATCTAATTCCAACCACCTATTAGGTGCCCAAACTATCTTTTTAAGTGTCCCAGTTCAGTTTGATTTAGTCAAGTTTAAGTCGAGTTTAACTCAAGTCATTTATTAGTGATGTTTCCAATGTAATATTATTTAAGTCATTTGTAATAGTGAGAAGAGCAAGTCCTCTACTCCACCTTTTGTTCTCTTCAATTTTTGTCATGGTATCAAAGCTCAATCTTTGTAACACTCTCTGAGAGCAACATAGAGAGATGAGTTTGCATAAGGCTCCATGAGAGAGCAACAACATGATTGAAGAGAAGGCGTAAGCCACTTTGACAAAGTAGCAGAAGTGAGTGAAGAGAATTCTTAAGCCTCTTTGAGAGAGCAACAACGTAAATGAAGGGAAAGCTTAAGCTTCTTTGAGAGTAGAAAACGTTTAAAGAAGCCCGTGAAAAAGCAGCAAGAAAACCAAGAAGCCATCTACAACAAAAGAAAGATTGATTTTTTTTTTGAGATTAATGATTTCCATGCATTAAAACCAGCGGGTTAATAACTCCACTAACACTGAACAAATGGGAAAAGCAAAGAGGGTGAGCAATTCAATTCGATAGCTATAGATGTTTGATCTTTTTAGATCTGGAACTGAAGAGGAAAAATGATGCCTTTGCATTGAAATGCATAAAAGAATTTGCTGATGACAAAATTCTTCCTTTTATTTCAGAAGCCAAGAAAACGAAGGAGGGTTGGGATACCTTTGAAAGGTGTTTTGGTCCAAGGGGGAGTATTGAAGTTGAAGATGAAAGTGGATTTATAGTAGTAGATCTACATCCAGATGAATGGATTGTTGAAACCCACCGTGCTGAGCCATGAGTGGACGATGTCTATGAAGAAGTCGCAGAAGAAAGAGAGGAGCACATATATGCTAGTGAGCCCCACTGTGCACAGCCACAGGTGGACGAAAACATGGTGATTCTAACAACAAAGCTTGCTTGGGACAATGAAACTGCCATTGGAGTAGTCAATGCTATGATGAATCCAACAATTAATAATGTTGATTTAAATTTTGATGAATAATTGTTGGCTAATGATGAATGGTTGCAGGTGATGCAACAGAAACATCACATTGACATGATGTTATTTGGTGAGGTAGTGGAAGACAGCCTGTTTGCAGCAGCACAGGTTAGTAAAGAAGTCGAAGAGAGAGAGACACACACAGAGGAAGAGGCAAAGAAGGAAGCCTAGAAACATAAAACAGAGGTAGATGCACAAGCTTTGCTGAAAGTGAAACAACTCGAAGTACAATGGGAAAAATCTCTCATTGCAGGGCAGAAAGAATAGAACCAATGTGGTTTTGTAGATGTTTTTAAACTTACCATTGATTTCCAATGTTCAACTACAGAGAATGATTTCCAAGAACAATTAAATTTTCTTAAAGCATGACTTGCAACACCATGTCTAAATGAAGTTTGCAGACACACTACAAAAATGATCCTTGAAGAAAGCTTGGATGGTGAACAATTTAATGAAATTTTTAGGTATTGGAGTCCTGAAGAAATATTTTCTTTTTTGTTATAAATAAACACCAAGCTTATCACACTGTAAAACTAAAAAAGCTTGAATACACATTGAAGATTGGTGATGAAAATAAGACTACAAAAGACAATATGTGGCAACAGCCCACATACAACTCATTTTTTGAAGAAGTCCAGGATATTCTTAGACAACCTGGAAAAATGGAAAACTAACACCGGCGAATGAAAAACAGAGATGTGAAGGATACAACAAGAAGAAAGAGATCAAACAATTTAGAGGACGATAGGATCTAGAAAATGATAAGAAGAAAAATTGAAGTCAATTTTTAAATTGTAAACCCAGGTGAGACACAGACCAACAGGGATCTTAATTGAATTTTTTATGTGGTTGTAATTAAGGGGGAGTGTTAGAGAATCTAATTCTAACCACGTGTTAGGTGTCAAAACCATCATTCCAAGTGTTAGTTTGAGTTAGTCGAGTTTAACTCCAATCATTTATTAGTGATGTTTCCAATATACTCTTATTTAAGTGATTTATAATAGTGAGAAAACCAAGTCTTCTACTCCACTTTTTATTCTCTTCAATTTTTTTCATCTTTATAGTGTTTCGGAGCTTTATCGAGAACTTTCATTCCTTCGTGATGCAGGGATGACATGGATGAATGCATTTGACTACCCAAAGTCATTATCCCGTACTTATGTTACATTAACCTAAAATTTGACCTAGTGTTACTTTCTATTATTGAATTTCATAGCATATTAGATGATGATGAGCCGGAGATTTGATCAAACCTCACCATATTCGTACGGTGAAAGGCGTGATGGATCCATGCTCCTGAACCCAGGCAACGATAGCCATCTGCCATCACGGCTAGCCTTCTTTTGATATGACGGGTTGAGAGCAAGAAAATAACATTCCTTTTCATTGATAAAAGGACGCATTCTAACTATTCCCATTTGAAGGTTTCTTTTACGCATAGCCGACAATTTTTTGTTCTTTTTTTTTTTGCGCACAGTTGACCATTGCCGGTTGAGGATGTAGAATGTCCGGTGGGAACTTAGGGCTTAATGGCAAGGATCTCAAATTGAGCAATTGATGTCATCCTGTTACCAAATGCTTCTATTACCCTTACAAATTTAATATGTAAATTATATTATTTTAATAAATAATTAAGGTAAGTATTTTTTTAATGGGATGGGTATACAAACTAGAGCTTAAACCTTTTTATTATATATATATATATATATATATAAAATGTAATATTGAATTTATATATAATTTTTTTATTTGTTTGTTCAGTTGTATGAGTTTTGAAATATTTTTGTTGGAATTTACTAGAATTAAGGTTATTAAATTATTGGGCGTTGCACTTATTTTAGGACATAATTAATTCTTAATTTGGCTGAATTTTTGACAACCAAATTTACAACTAACCTTCAATATAAAAAAATATCTTAATATTACACCCATCACCGTCTAAATTTTAATAAACAATGTATATAATTTGAATTCTGAAATTGAATATATATTATAAAAAATATTCTTAATATTACACCTATCACCATCTAAATTTGATAAACAATTTATATAATTTTGAATTCCAAAATTGAATATATATTATATGATGAATTTTAATGTATTCAAATTTTACTCATAAAATAGAACTACAGTGAAGAAAAATTAAAGCAGCTAACTGCTAGTCAAGTTATTGTTCCTTGACCGTAATTTATATCTTTTATATATTAAAATTATACTTAAAAATATTCAAAGTGAAATAACTATATATATATTTTCTTTCCACTCTTATATTTTTTCAATTTTAAATAAAATTATATTAAAAAACTATCAAATATCTAACATCGATCAAGCTCGACTTCAAAAATGGAACTTCTGTCGTAGCGATTTAGTGAAAAATTAACTTCAATTTGAAAGCTATTTACATGGTAATAATTCATGCTTATCGTAAATCAAAATTTGACGAATATCTCTTATATATTTTTCTTTCAAAATCTGTGAATGTCTCTTGCATACAACCAGAAACCAAATTCTGACTCTTGATTGTTTGTCTCTCAAAATGTGTGAAAAATATATTTAGTATCTGATTAATTAAGAATGTTCGATATTTCGAATAATAAAGTACTCAGGTTAATGAAAAAGAAATTGCCATAAAGTGGTGATTGCGCCCTTAGTACAAGGATTAATTGCTTGAGTAATAAAAATTATTTGGTGCAACTGAAACTGTTAAGGTATTGAATGATATGTATTGTGTACGGGAAGAGTGGGAGACGGTGAAAGATGGCCATTACGTAGCGGAGGAAGGATTTGGTAGCCTGTGGGGAGACCAAAATAATGTCGGCAATGGACAGCCAGATGATCCACCGACTTGCATCGATACTGATATCCAATCAGCGAAGGGCAAGTATATAGGGCAGAAAGGAGTAGAACAGAGCTTCAGAGGGGAAGATAAGAAGTGTTTTCGCAACTAATGACGACCGACAGGGAATGACGGGACTCGATAGTGACAGCCATGAGAAAGACCTCCTATAGAGGAATTACTGTTCATGGTAAATTTTGAGAATATTTCAAAATTTAATTATGAAGAATAACTTCATTGTAATTTGAAAAATATCGCAGAATCCAATTGATTAACTTTACACCAATGTATAGGATTTCAAAATATTTTAAAAATCTACACTGATTTAAGCAATGCCAATTTGACTTCCGTGCCCTGATAATCTCATTATTATGTATTGATGATACTGTTTTCCTGGTTATCTTTTTTTGTTTTGAAGATAAATAGAACGCAACCTCTATTTTTAACGAGGGTGGTTGGAAATTCAAAAATTGTAGTAAGGGATCTTTAGAAAGACATGGGTCAACTCAGTTCAAATTTTCTCCTAAGTGGACCTTTCCTTGCTCAAGTCACCAGTTCAATTTTTTCCACATTCTCCAACCTCATCGTGTATCAAATTACAAATAGGGACCTTAGGCTGATGCTTACTTCGTTTCAGTGGCAAAAGTTTATTGCAACTTTAGTGTCTCTCGTGAGCACGTGCATGAGCTTGAAGAAATGGTTTGGATGTGGACGAGAGATAGTCATAATAGCAGATGTTCAGCTAGGATGCAATGAATGCATGAAGTTATATGACATAATCATAATCGTAGTAGCATGTGTTCAGTGAGGATGCAATGAATGCATGAAGTTATGTGAAATAATGATGGTAGCATTTTCAACACATTTTTTTTTTAACAAAGAAAGAAATTTTTTGTTTTAAAAAGTCAATTTTATTTTACATTAAAATTTAATATCAATTGAATTGTCTTAAATATAAATTTTAGGACAAACACAGTTTGAGACAAAAATAGTTTAAGACAAAAATATTTTAACACAAAAACTTGACAAAAATATTTTAAGAACAATATACTTAAGACACAAGTAATTTGAGATAAAAACATTTTAAGACAAAATTTCATATTTAAGATAAAAACAATTTAAGACAAAACTTTATATTTAAGACAAAAACTGTTTGAGACAAAAATATTTTAAGATAGAATTTTATATTTAAGACAATGGCCACTTTAGATGAAACCTATTTAAGACAATTAACAGTTAAGAGTCATTCATGCTTTTATTTTTACATAGAATGTGTCATCTTTGGGCATGGGGGTTATCGCTTCTCATGCAAACGAGAGGTTTATTTTGCTTAAGGGGAAATCTTTGTGAGAATGGGTTGTCCTCACCACATACACATGTTTCTCACTCATTTCACACACTCTTACACAAGTGTCGCCTTTATCCAACCAAAGTCTATCATCGGAGCCGTACTTGTCGTAAGGTACCACAAAGATTGTTGCATTAAGCAAAGTACATGTTATAATTTCTAAATCATCTATGTTGTATCGTTAAGCGTTTAAGTGTGTGACCATGGTCAACTTTTATCACTGTTCACATTAGTGCCACTAATCCCACACTTAACCAAATTTCTATGTTTCCCTAGCAACCTAGCTTTATCCAACTTTCTTGAACTACACACTTCACATCTTTAACCCTCAAACTTTTCCCTTTCCTACTAGAATTGTACAATGCACAAAAATCCCACTGTCCCTTAGCATTTAAAATTGCACAGTGGTTGCCTCCAATGTCCTTCCCTCAACCATAACCCACCGTCTCCAGAAAATATGCAGTTTTGTCCCTTGACTACCCAGTCTGCCTTACATCCTAAAACTGTGTATATGTTTGTGGACTGCTACCACATGTTACCTTCTATAATTTTCTCTTCATATCAAACTTTTGATTCTCAATTTGCTGCAACATATGTCCATGGTAAAATTTTATCTCTTCACGACTCCAATACATGAAAATTTCGTTAATGTTTTCATTTTCTACACCATCCATATTGTCTTCAACATTCATTGTTGCAACTTCTATGCGAACCTCATCAAAACATGCTATTTCAATCCATGCTTCAAGCAGCTTAAATTCTTCTTCAAATTTTATTGCTTCTTCTTGGCTACTACGAACATATGCACACTCAAAATCAATGTTAACTTTATATGAAAAAGCACATGTAGAACCATATTGAGTACGCTCTTTCTTATCTATAATGTGAGAATTCTCATCAACAATTTTCATTGTTGGATCCACTATAGCATTTACTACCTCAATGGAATCATGACCATCTTCAGCGAGATTTGTTGCTACATTCACTAAATCATTGTTGACTTGTGGTTGAGCATAGTGGGATTCATGAGCATCTATGTGTTATTTCTTTGTTGTTTCCACATTTTTTTCACAATCATCATCCACTTGTGGTTGAGTACGGGAGGATTGATGAATATCTATGTGTTCTTTATATGATGCTAGTACCACACTATCATCATTGTGATCCACTTTTAAGTGGGATTCACAAAACTCTTCATCTTTCTATAGATTTTCTATTATAGATCCACCTTCCTTTTCATATTCAACTTGATTACTCTACCTTACACCACAAATCCTCTCGAGGATATTCCAAGCCTCTTTTGTTGTCTTTGCATGTGCAGAGAAAGGAAGAATGTCTTCATCTATGCATTCACTTGTGCATTTTAATGTCATTGGTTAAATGTGACTCAACAAAAAAATTGACTTTCATAAATAGTAGCTTCTTTCAATAAAAACACTTAACTTGTGGTTACTCCTCTATAGTGGCTCACTACAATCTACATTTCTCTTAAATATAGTAGATTTATAATCCCTGCAAATATTCAAAGCATTATGGAGCTTTCTCATAAATACAACATCATCACAAATGCTTTGACAAACCCTTTTTAAATAATTCTTTTAAATACCAATGTGAACAACCCCGCTTCTTTTCAATAAACTTTAATTCTTCAATTTTTTAAATCTTTTCCTTTCCTTGAAAATAACTTTCAAAAAAAGCCTTTTTTTTTTAATAAGAAAAAGCTTTCCAATATTAACAATGCACCCTTTTTTTCCATATACAACTAAAATTTTTAATAATTATTATAATAAATAAATAAATATAATAATATAATATATATATATATATATATAATATAGCAGCTTCACATATTTTCCCTTGGACTATTAAAAATAAAGTTTACTCGTGGTAAATTTGAATTTCCCAATAATAATTCTTAGATTATATTTAATATGGTTTGTTATTATTGTAATTTATGATTTTCATAAATGAAAATATTAAAATTAAAATTATTAAATTTTATAAATTTATAAAAAATTGATTATAAATTTAAATTTAAATTAAATTTTTAATTAAAAAAATTATTGTAATTTTAATTATTAGATATTTTTTTAAATTTCAAATCAAATTCAATTATGCAATTTTTTAAAATTATAGTTTTTTAATTACAATTTTTTAATAAAATTGTAAATTTTTAATTATTTAAAATACTTTTTCTAAACAATATAAATAAATTAAACACAGGCATTCTAATTATATAGATTATATCGCTTAAACTTATACGGTAACAAATATCCAAAGACTTCGAACAAAATTGACCAAAAATTATGTAAAAAAATCCAAACGTAATCTAATTAACGATACCTAATTGGAATACTTTGTAGTTTCAGAATTTAAATTAAATTTGTAACAGGGAGATTAGAAGATAGTTTTGTTAGAATTAATGGAGATTAGGTGATTATTGTTACGTAGTTATGATTGTGCTTTTCTTTGATATTCAGTTCCTATCATTTAGGGATTTGATTTACTATCCCTAATTATGTGTATCTATTTATTATTGGAGTTTAATGTGAAGCCTAAGTAGCATATTTGCTTGTAGGAGCTCCTCATAATCCACACCTATGAGCTCCTCTTGTGTTGTTTGCCAATTCATGTCTTTCATATGCAACTGTTGATATAGTATCAGAGTTGCAGAAAAGAGAGTCCTATAAGCTGAGTTGTGGAATATAAAATCACGACGTCTTCAATGTGTACACGTGCGACTAGTTGCGAAAAAAAGAGTTGAACAACCATGACGATTCGTGGAAAAGCAGTGGCTGGGATGGTCTCTGCATTTGCTTGGTTTGTTTGGAAATAGATTAAATTTGTGGCTGTGCATTTGGAGGAGATTAACTCTGGTTGTTTTTTCGCAGCTAATTGCCACATGTGAAGTTTTTTAAAAATTGTAAAGTATTTATGCATCTTTTTAAAGCCACTCTTTACTTTAAAGCTTCACGTGGATTTTTTTCTAAAGCCACCCTTTTTTACGTTAAGGCTTCACATTCACGTGGATTTCTGAATTTGGCAGGGTTTTTAATTAAAGATTTTAATTCTTTAATTAAAAACAAAAAATAATTTCATTATTTTTTTGAAGGAATCCTTATTTTAAAAAAAGGGGTGTTTATTTTTGGAGTGATCTTTTTTTTCAAAAAGAAAAAGAGGATCTGGAATTCTTTTAAGTGAAATTGGAGGAGGGCAATTTTTTTGTGAAGGAAATTTGCAGTGAACTAGGTATTTTTTTTTAACATTTGAGGTTTACTCAAATTGTTGAAGATTTTATTCATTCAAGGTGAATAATAAAATTGCTGAAGCTTTACCTCAATGAGAGTAATAATCTTGATGGTTCCAATTACAAAAATTGGAAATTTAAGCTTCAGACTCTGCTTGAGGGACAAAATGCATATAACATTGCCACTAGTGATGAAGTCAAGTCGATTACTACAACTAGTGATCGAATAGAACAATTCAAGACGGGGAGAAAAGGGAGATGAAGGCAAAGCTGCTACTCAAGTTATTAGTCAAAGATTTCATCATCGCTCACATTCAGGATTCCAAGACAGCGAATGACATCTGGACAATTCGCAAAGAGATGTATGAGATCAAGAACACCAGTCAAACCTTGTACCTCAGGAAGAAGATTCTCTCAATCAAGATGGAGGAAAACGAGTCTATTTCTTCATTCATATCCGAAATAAAGGATGCTAAAGATAAACTAATTGATATCGGTCAGACTGTGGCAAATGATGATTTGGTAACAATTACCATGATCAGCATGACTGATGATTATCAAATGTTTATAACTGGATTGAATGCTAGAGAAAAGCCTCCAGGCTTTGAAGAGCTCACTTGGATTTTGCTACAAGAAGAGGAAAGGAGGTTGCTTTCAAACCTGAAAATCTAGATCTCGCATTTATGACAAAGTTCAAGCCAAAAGGGAAAGTAGTAGCTAATTGTAGGAGAGGCAGCACATCAAGAAAAAGGACACGACAAGGTATGACCTCGCATAAACATGACTCTGCTCCTAAATGCTTTTATTGTGGTAAGATATGCCATATTGCTAAATTTTGCCATAAGAAAAAGGCAGATGGGGAGAGGTACAAGCAGAGAAGATATGCAGGTCATTTGGGTGATGCAGATGCAGATCAGAATCAGGATGTCAGATTGTTTATGGTTGAGGCTCAAACTGCTTTAGCTATTGAGGAGGATGAACCAGATATTTCGTTTGTAGATTTTGGAGCCTCCTCACATACGACAGGTAAAAATAAATGGTTGAGAAATTTTAGAGAATCCAACACTCGAGTAAAAGTATACCTTGGAGATAATAGAGGGTATGAGATCAAGGGACATGATGATGTTCTTGTTACTCTATCTGATAGAAAGATCAGGAATATATCTGATGTTTGGTATGTTTATGGTATTAAGAAGAACCTAATTCTTGTACCAAAGATTATAGATCAGAATCTCAAGTTATAATTCTTTAAATCTTATTATATTATTAAATATTTGTTAGATCAAATGAATCCTATTGCTACAGGTATTCACATAGGAGGACTCTACAAACTGGATGTGAAGAGTATGCCACAGCAAGCCTTGATGTCATCGGATAAGTTTGTTGAAAATTTGTGGCATCAATGACTTGGGCATATTAATTTCAGTGACCTTATTCTATTGCAGAACAAAGGTATGGTAGAGGTTCTCCTTGTTTTGAAAAAGTTGCATATTGACTGCGAACCATGTGCATTTAGTAAAGAACATAGAGATGAATTTCCTACTATTAAAGATAGGAAATAGAGGCATATAATCGAACCTGTACACACTGATCTATGCGGCCCTATGCAGACAAAATTGTTAGGTGGGGTCTACTATTTTTTAATCTTTGTTGATGATTGTACACGATTCACATGGGTATATTTCCTTAAACAAAAGAGTCATGCTTTTGAGTATTTCAAGCAATTCAGAAACATGATTGAGAAGCAAACAAGAAAGTTCATCAGGATTCTTTGATCAGATCAAGGTGGAGAATTCAAGAAAGGGGTTTTCATCAAATACTGCAAAGAGCATGGAATACAGTAGTAGTTTACAACGCCTTACACTCCTCAACAGAATGGAGTAGTTCAGAGGAAAAACAGAACACTAGTGGAGTGTGCTCGCAGTATGTTGAAAGGTAAGAATGTAACTAATGGTTTTTGGGCATAAGTTGTTAATACTGTAGTGTATTTCAAGAATAGGAGTCCCACTAAAAGTTTTGATTATAAAACACCTTTTGAAGCGTTGTTTGGCTTCAAGCCTGTAGGAAGTCACCTTAGAGTATTTGGTTGTAAAGCTTTTGCGAATGTTCCAAAAGAGTACTTGAAGAGGTTAGGTTCAAAGTCCATTAAATGTACCTTCATTGGATACTACAGCGAGTACAAGGCTTATAAAATATTTGATCCTTCTACTCACAAGGTGTTTGTTAGTAGAGACGTAGTATTCCTTGAACAAGTTGATGATCGAAATCCTGTTCAAAACAATGAAGAATGGCATGTACCCTTACTTTCAGATGAGGATAATCAAATAGGGACCAGTCATCAACAACAACAACAACAACAGCAACAACAAGATAAAGAGGAAGAAATCGAATTTAGTCCACAAAGAGAAGAACACAGTAGAATAGATAAACCCCCACCGCTTAGGAGATGTAGCAGGCCGAAACAGTTACCAGCTCGATATAGGGATTGTGCGCTCATGACTGGTATGTTAAACATTGCAGAGCCTTCTAATTTTTATGAAGCTAGTAAGAGTTTTGAACTGAAGGAAGCAATGAAAGAGGAATATGAATCTATTATTAAGAACAATACTTGGGATCTAGTAAAGCTTCCTAATGGTAAACAACCCATAGGTTGCAGATGGTTATTTAAGTTGAAATTTAAAGCAAATGGGTCTATTGATAAGCATAAAGCAAGGTTGGTTGCAAAGGGGTATTCCCAGAAAGAAGGTATTGATTTTGAGGAAACATTTTCCCCTATTGTAAAACTAAATACCATTATATTGATTATTGCTTTAGCCACTAAGAATCAGTGGAAAATACATCAATTAGATGTTAAATCTGCTTTCTTAAATGGTGATTTAAATGAAGAAGTATACTTAGTGCAACCTGAGGGGTTTGTTAAGAAGGGATAATAGCACTTAGTATGTAGATTAAAGAAAGCTTTATATGGTTTAAAGCAAGCTCCTAGATCATGGTTCTAAAAAAATTGAGTCATTTTTCCTCATGCATGGTTATAAACGGAGCAAAAATGATCCCAATTTATATACTATGTTTAATGATGAGGGATAGTGTTGATTTCTTTATATGTAGATGACATGATCATGACAAGGAGTGCAGACAATCTCATTGAAGAAATCAAGCAGCAGTTATCACAGAACTTTGAGATGAAAGACCTTGGAGAAATGCATTACTATTTGGGTCTAGAAGTTTGTGGAGATTCAAGCTAAACTTTCTTGTCCCAGGCTAAGTATGCTAAGACTTTGTTGACTAAATTCAAAATGGATGACTGCAAGGCTGCATTTTTTCCTTTACAATAGAACAAAAAACTTCAGGTGAATGATGGTTTGAAATATGCAGATGCAACATTGTACAGACAGTTGGTTGGTAGTCTTATTTATTTGACTACAATGAGACCAGGTCTAGCTTATGTAGTGAGCGTTTTGAGTCAGTTCATGACTCAACCACATGAGAACCATTGGCTTGCACCAAAAGGAGTACTGAGGTACCTGCAAGGAACTCCAGGATTTGGTATTTTTTATTCTAACTCATTTAATAGTTTGACAGGTTATACAGACTCTGATTGGGCGGAAAATTTAGATGATAGAAGATCAATTATAGGTTACGCCTTAAACATTGTGTCCAGGGTTATTTCTTGGTGCATCAAGAAGTATCATACTATATCCTGATCCTTATCAGAAGAAAAATGTCAACCTATGTGTGTAGCAACATGTGAGGCAGTTTGGTTGCGCAAACTTCTCAAAGATGCAGGAGAAAAACAAACAGAAGCTATGGTTATCAATTGCGATAGTCAAGGTTCCATCAAACTGGCCTACAATCCCCTGTTTCATAAAAACACTAAGCACATAGACACTCAATTTCATTTTTTCAGGGAGAAGGTGCAATCCAAAGAGATTCGTGTAGAATATTGTAATTCTTGTGATAATATGGTTGATATATTTACTAAGCCTTTGGGAAGACTGCAGTTTGACTTGTTTAGGGACATATTAGGTGTGTTTAAGAACCCTTTCTCCATTAAGGGGGAGTGTTAGAATTAATGGAGATTAGATGATTATTGCTATGTAGTTATGATTGTGCTTTTCTTGGATATTCAGTTCCTATCATTATAGGGATTTGATTTACTATCCCCAACAATGTGTATCTTTATTATTGGAGTTTAATGTAAAGCCTAACCGACATATTTTCTGGTAGGAGCTCTTGGTGATCTGCACCTGTGAGCTCCTCCTATGTTGTTTGCCAATTCATGTCTTCCATATGCAACTGTTCACAGATTAGGTAAAGTAAGAGTTATTCCGAATTTAAATCATGTTTATAAGGAAAACAAGATAGTTTGGTAGGGTGATCAACTTATCCCACACATTAGAGGAGATACCATAACATGATGTAGTACAAGACTTTCAAACAAAGAATTAGTTGGGTGTTCGGTTTAGTTCGAAAATCCCAATTCAGATCATAAAATTAAAATGTGGCTTTTTATGGAGCTTCATGTTTCATGCTCCTCTTATTGTTTTATACAATGATCAACAGATCACCCTACTCATGATAATAACACAATTGACCTCCTTCTTATGTGTGAGCAATGCCCTTATAACATAGGATCAACAGATTACTCTAAAGATGAGGATTGATCTCCTCACATTGGAGGAGCAAACATTATAAATGATCTCTCAACCATTTTGAACTATGTTCGTTTAAAGGAAAAATTGAATAAATATGTATGCGCCATGGATCTAGCCTATTTATTCTAATGGTGTTATGATTCCCTTCTCAATGTTGGTAAGCCTACTAATTTAAACCCATTGTTTAGATACACTTGGTAAAATCTATTGGTAGCATGAGTTTTCAATATCTCTCAGATTAAATACATCATAAATTGCGGATTTATTTTTATTTTTCTATCTCCGTCATTACCATTAGTGTAATCTTTCAGGGAGAAACCCATTCGTTTAATATTCCAGCAGAAACCCATTCCCTTAAAATCTCATGCCTAACATAGATCTATCGAGCTAGTGCGAGTAGATCAACTGAAAAGCAAGAGCATGTAAAGGAAATATTAATTCCAATTTTGCGATATATAAGTAACAAAGTTTCACAAGTGTTGAACTTGGCGCAACATCTGTGGCATCCAACGTCACCACATAGGCATAATTCTCTTTCTTTGTCTTTTGTTGCAGAATCTAATTCCAACCACCTATTAGGTGCCCAAACTATCTTTTTAAGTTTCCTAGTTCAGTTTGAGTTAGTCAAGTTTAAGTCGAGTTTAACTCAAGTCATTTATTAGTGATGTTTCCAATGTAATATTATTTAAGTGATTTGTAATAGTGAGAAGAGCAAGTCCTCTACTCCACCTTTTATTCTCTTCAATTTTTGTCATGGTATCAGAGCTCAATCTTTGTAACACTCTTTGAGAGCAACAGAGAGAGATGAGTTTGCATAAGGCTCCATGAGAGAGCAACAACATGATTGAAGAGAAAGCGTAGGCCACTTTGACAGAGTAGTAGAAGTCAGTTAAGGGAATTCTTAAGCCTCTTTGAGAGAGCAACACCGTGAATGAAGAGAAAGCTTAAGCTTCTTTGAGAGCAGAAAAGGTTTAAAGAAGCCTGCAAAAAAGCAGCAAGAAAACCAAGAAGCCATCTACAACAAAAAAAAAAAGATATTTTTTTTAGATTAACGCTTTCCATGTGTTAAAACCAGTGGGTTAATAACTCCACTAACACTGAACAAATGGGAAAAGCATAGAGGGTGAGAAAGTCAATTCGACAGCTATAGATGTTTGATATTTTTAGATCTGGAAGTGAAGAGGAAAACGAATGCCTTTGCATTGAAATGCATAAAATAATTTGTTGATGACAACATTCTTCCTTTTATTTCAGAAGCCAAAATAACCAAGGAGGGTTGGGATACCTTTGAAAGGTGTTTTGGTCCAAGGGGGAGTATTGAAGTTGAAGATGAAAGTGGGTCTATGGTAGTAGATCTACATCTAGATGAATGGATTGTTGAAACCCACCATGCTCAGCCATGAGTGGATGATGTCTATGAAGAAGTCACAGAAGAAAGAGAGGAGCACATATATGCTAGTGAGCCCCATTGTGCACAGCCACACGTGGATGAAAACTTGGTGATTCTAACAATGGAGTTTGCTTGGGACAATGAAACTACGATTGGAGCAGTGAATGCTATGATGAATCCGGGAATTAATAATATTGATTTAAAATTTGATGAATAATTGTTGGCTAATGATGAATGGTTGCAGGTGATGCAATAGAAACATCACATTGACATGATGTTATTTGGTGAGGTAGTGGAAGACAACCTGTTTGCAGCAGCAAAGGCTAGTAAGGAAGTCGAAGAAAGAGAGACAGACACAAAGGAAGAGGCAAACAAGGAAGCCTAGAAAGAGAAAACAGAGATAGATGTAGAAGCTTAGCTGAAAGTGTAACAACTGGAAGTACAACAAGAGAAATCTCTCATTGCAGGGCAGAAAGAATAGAACCAATGTGGTTTTCTAGATGTTTTTAAACTTACCATTGATTTCCAATGTTCAAGTACATAGAATGATTTTGAAGAACAATTAAATTTTCTTAAAGCATGGCTTGCAACACCATGTCTAACTAAAGTTTGCAGACACACTGCAAAAATGATCCTTGAAGAAAGCTTGGATGGTGAACAAATTAATGAAATTTTAGGTATTGGAATCCTGAAGAAATATTTTCTTTTTTGTTATAAATAAACACCAAGCTTATCACACTGTAAAACTAAAAAAGTTTGAACACACATTGAAGATTGATGATGAAAATAAGACTACAAAAGATAATATTTGGAAGGAGCCCACATAAAACTTGTTTTTTGAAGAAGTCTAGGATATTCTTAGACAGCCTGGAAAAATGGAAAACCAACACCAACGAATGAAGAAACAGAGGTTAGAAGGATACAACAAGAAGAAAGAGCTCAAACAATTTAGAGGGCGATAGGATCTAGAAAATGATAAGAAGAAAAGTTGAGATCAATTCTTAAATTGTAAACCTAGCTGAGACACAGACCAATAGTTATCTTAATTGAATTTTTTATGTGGTTGTAATTAAGGGGGAGTTTTAGAGAATGTAATTCCAACCACGTGTTAGGTGTCAAAACCATCCTTCCAAGTGTTAGTTTGAGTTAGTCGAGTTTAACTCCAATCATTTATTAATAATGTTTCCAATGTACTCTTATTTAAGTGATTTGTAATAGTGGGAAGAGCAAATCCTCTGCTCCACTTTTTGTTTTCTTCAATTTTTTCATCTTTCTAGTGTTTCGGAGGCTTTATCGTACTTCCATTCCTTCGTGATGCAGGGATGACATGGATGAATCCAGCTTGTCCATTTGACTACCCGAAGTCATTATCCCGTACTTATGTTACATTAACCTAAAATTTGACCTAGTGTTACTTTCTATTATTGAATTTCATAGCATATTAGATGATGGTGAGCCGGAGATTTGATCAAACCTCACCATATTCGTACGGTGAAAGCCGTGACGGATCCATGCTCCTGAACCCAGACAACGATAGCCACCTGCCATCACGGCTAACCTTCTTTTGAGATGACGGGTCGAGAGCAAGAAAATAACATTGGTTTTCATTGATAAAAGGACGCATTCTAACTATTCCCGGTTGAAGGTTTTTTTAACCCACAGCCGACAATTTTTTATTCTTTTTCTTTGCGCACAGTTGACCATTACCGGTTGAGGATGTAGAATGTCCGGTGGGAACTTAGGGCTTAATGGCAAGGATCTCAAATTGAACAATATGTTCATTCTGTTACCAAATGCTTCTATACCCTTACAAATTTAATATGTAAATAATATATTTAAAATTTTTTTATTAAGTTATGTATTTTATTAATTGGATGGGTAGGACAACGAATTTGAGTTAACCTTATATATATATATTATATATATAAAAGGTAATATTGAAATCTATATATAATTTTTTGTTTGTTTATTCAGTTGTATGAGTTTTGAAATGTTTTTTTAATGTAGAAAGTGGAATTTACTAGCATTAAGTTATTAAAACTATTTCGGCATTGCACTTATTTTGGGTCATATTAATTGTTAATTTCGTAGATTTTTGACAAGCAAATTCACAACTAAACTTCACATAAAAAATATTTTAATAGTACACCTATCACCAGCTAAATTTGATAAACAATTTATATAATTTTAATTCCAAAATTGAATATATATTAAATGATGAATTTTAATGTATTCACATTTTACTCATAAAATAGAACTACAGTGAAGACAAATTAAAGCAGCTAACTGCTAGTCAAGTTATTGTTCCTTGACTGTAATTTATATCTCTTTTATATATTAAATTATACTTAAATATCCCAAAGTGAAATAACTTATATTATATATTTATATTCTCTTTCACTCTTAATTTTTTTCAATTTTAATAAAATTATATTAAAAAACTATTAAATATCTAACATCGATCAAGCTCGACTTCAAAAATGGAACTTCTGTCGTAGCGATTTAGTGAAAAATTAACTTCAATTTGAAAGCTATTTACATGTTAATAATTCATGCTTATCGTAAATCAAAATTTGACGAATATCTCTTATATATTTTTCTTTCAAAATCTGTGAATGTCTCTTGCATACAACCAGAAACCAAATTCTAACTCTTGATTGTTTGTCTCTCAAAATGTGTGAAAAATATATTTAGTATCTGATTAATTAAGAATGTTCGATATTTCGAATCATAAAATACTCAGGTTAATGAAAAAGAAATAAAAATTAGGATTAATTGCTTGAGTAATAAAAATTAGGTGGTGCAACTGAAACTGTTAAGGTATTGAATGATATGTATTGTGTACGGGAAGGGTGGGAGACGGTGAAAGATGGCCATTACGTAACGGAGGAAGGATTTGGTAGCCTGTGGGGAGACCAAAATAATGTCGGCAATGGACAGCCAGATGATCCACCGACTTGCATCGATACTGTTACCCAATCAGCGAAGGGCAAGTATATAGGGCAGAAAGGAGTAGAAGTGAGCTTCGGAGGGGAAGATAAGAAGTGTTTTCGCAACTACTCACGACCGACAGGGAATGACGGGACTCGATAGTGACATCCATGAGGAAGAGCTCCTATAAAGGAATTATTGTTCATGGTAAATTTTGAGAATATATCAAAATTTAATTATGAAGAAAAACTTGATTGTAATTTGAAAAATATGGCAGAATCCAATTGATTAACTTTACACCAATCTATAGGATCTCAAAATATTTTAAAAATCTACACTGAAATAATCTTTGGAAGACTGAAATGCTAAAGATGAGTTCTTGGTGTATCCTGACATCACCCAGAGCCACCTAGTGGGAGAGTCACATCTTGTAACATTCACTAGCATTTCGGTAGTCACAAGTTTGTTGGTAAGCTCCACGTTCAGTTGGTAAATAACTTATTGAAAGTTACATTATTACATATATGTCTTTCTTATGTTGAAGTTTTGTATAAGTGCATTTGTGTTTTCCTGGTAAAGGTTTACATTGTCTCTTCTCCCTCGGGATTGGGGTTGTCCACTTGGTTATCATATCGGAGGTAAAGCCTCTATTTAGATTCCCTGTATGAATACAGCAACTGCTGTAGGAGAGGATTCCCTTCTCTGATTTGGTTACGACTGCAGAGGGTTTCACAACTACGCCAAGGTTGAATTTTGAGCATCATCAGAGAATGTCCTACTCCTCGTCCTACTCCTCTCCTTTACTTAGTTAAATCATTCAATACTCAATACTTCCATATTAATATTCTTATGATGATATTGTTTCTATCCTCAGCAAGAATCTCATCAAGAGATACTCTCCTAGGAGTATAGACGAGAGAAAAATGAGGCATAGTTGATGTGCGATGATCCTTGTAGCAAAAATGTAACTGAGTCATCCATTAAACTATTGCAACAATGATATAATTTACTATGATTCTTCCATATCAGAGAGCGAGGAGAAAGTGTCATAAAGTTGAGTATCAAACAGAGGGTAATGTGAACTATATACCAGATTACACACCAAGTTTGTTGTGCCGAGATCATTCCATATATACAAGAATGTCGAGAGTATACTTACATAAAATGGAGAGATTAACCGAGATTACTGTATATGAATGAAGCTGAGATCAATGTATACAACATCATAGAAATTATATTATCGAGACTGTACACTGAGGAGACATAGATGAATAGAGATTATACAGATAACAAGTGTTAGCATAGTTACACTACAACCCTTTGATGCACAAGAAGTTCAGTTATAAAATGATCAATGAAGTTGGTGTTAAAGTGGCTGCATAGTTCTATATTCTTCCGTCCACCTAAATAATGAAGGGGAATATGCCTTTGATGGCAAGGGCTAGATGCTCTCGAGATTTACAAAAGAAGAGGGCACACTAAATGCACTGAAGACAATGTAACACCTATCCCTCAACATTAATGATACGACACGAGTTCCACTATGTGTAGAATTAAAGGAATTTATTATACTAGATACCGAGGAGGATAATCTATGTAGATAATATTATCTTAATGAGTAACTATCCATAAATTGTCTTCGAATCAAGGCATATGATTGGTGAAGGAGAGGATCATCATCTTGTTGGATAGACAACATCAATAACTATATCCAAACTTCATATTTCCCTTTGAATATCGAGAATGCAATCATCTGCAACCTCATATTAATCCAAGGATTTTATAGCTTCGTCTTAAGGTGATAATGAGGCCTTAGGTCATGAGGCAACTGATCCATAGCGAGGAAATATCTTTTGCATTTAGGTGTTTATAACACTATTCTAGATAAGATCTAGATATGAAAATCAAGGTCCCCTACAAATACTTATTCAAGGCACCTCTGATTTCAACGTGAGAGTTTCCTCAAAAGAGTTTGTTCCATGGTGCCATGAACTTTCTTCATCTCAATTGTTCTTCAACATGGAATCTTCAGGTGTGCTGCATCACTTATCCAAACTGCTGCAAAAATTTTGTTTATAACTGAATATCTCTATAGATTCTTCATAATAGATAACTCTTCAAAGGATAAGTTATTTGACTGTCCTATTAACAACTTCGTTCGTGAACAAGACTACAATATTGTCATAATTTTGTAGAAGCTTCTACACCTTGTAAAAAGGTCATGAATGATGCTGAGTTGTATATAACGAGTTGTTATACCTAGAGTGTATCCAAAAAAAATTGTAATGCACAAGATAGCTTCAAGCCTTTTAGGAGAACAATTTTTTTTTTTGAGAGATCCAAGATTTGAGTTTACTAAGGTGATTTCATTAGAATCTCAGTCGTGCTAATAAAATACTCTAATCAAAATTTTTCACGCTTTCACTTCTTGAAGGTACAACATGACAGAGGAAAACACAATGTCCTTCATGGCTCTTTTACTTTGCTTGATGGGGAGGAAGGAATAAGATTGATGAGCAATGAACGTGCTCAAACAAAAACCTCCATACAATGAGCCTATTCCACTGTGAAATTATTGCTGTTGTAGATATTTATGCCCAGAGATCCAATAATAATGACAATATGTATTACCTGTGTCGTTTTTCTTTCGTCAAGGTCAACGATGCCATAAGATGAAATAGATATGATATCTTCATAATCTAGGCAAAAGAAACACAATTGTCATAACTTCACTAAAATCACACAAGTTTCTAGAGAATTAAAGATCTTAAGCAAAAATGACTAAGTGGTTATTTTGCAATAGCTTTCTATGACAATTGCAATCATGCTAGCATAACTGTTTTGGTTGTTCCTTGGTTGGAGGGCTCTATCCATTGCATGTAAGTTCCATTTTCAGTTTTGTTAGATGTTGGAGATTACTTTTACCGAAGGGAAAGTTTCTTGTTAATACATATGAATTTGCAGTTGAAGGGCTAGTTTAGATGAATGTTATAAACTGATTTAAGTAGTGATTGGTTGTCCTCACTCAGTTGTGCTTCTAAGATGTTATTATGCATCTCATTTGCCCAAGTTTCACAAAAATATTTGCATTCTAATTGATAACTATTTAAAATCATATTTCCACTATATTTTTTTCTCTCTATCTGATCTTCTTTCCAAGTGGGATTCTTGCTTTTATCCCGGAGTCTACTTTTTCCGTGTTGATTAGATTTGAGGCATTGGAGAAATGTATATTTTCTCATTGTTTTGTGTTTGTGTAGGTGTAGTTCCTTGTGCTCTTTTGGTTCTAGGGTTATTTTTTATCCCAGAATATCCAAGATGGCTAGTAAGTTTTTGATAATGAACTTTATGTTTGTCAATTGACTAAGTTGGTGTTAACCATGTTATGTTTGTCATGTTGTGTGAAATATTAATATCAAATTTAATGTTCTTATGAGCGCATGCTAAAATTGGTAATGAAGATTTTCAATCCTCATTGCAAACTCTTAGAGGCAGTCAGGTTGATGTTACCCTAGAAGTTGTCGAAATCAGGGTAACATTTCGGAACAACTACATTTTTATTATTTTCCATGTCAGATTCATATCTGCTTCTATTTTACCCTTTTTGACTCATTGCTTATTAGACACATGTAGTTTTTGAGTCATGGATATTTGATACGATTCCAATAGAGTTTTAGCTTGCTTTTTTTTTTTTTTTTTTTTTTTTTCCTAGTTTGCAAGTCTAAATGCTTTTCATACAAAATTTGAAAAATGTATATGCGTTTCCCATCAAGGTCATATCTGTCACTAATATGAATATTTTTTCCTTTCAGAGTGTAGTCGAGATGGAAAATCACAACCTAGAATAAAGTTTTCCGAGATCTTTGAACGAAAATATGAAATGGCTCTGACTGTAAGTCATATGTTTGCATAGTTAGGAATATGATTGACTTATATGATTTTTCTGAGTGGAAGAGGATCTTTTAACTCAGTGAATTCAAATTTTTTCGATATGACATGACGAGTGTTGTTCAATTTAAAGATCTCACATAATTTTTTAATGATTTCAACACATCTCCTCTGTAGGGATGGTTGCTTGTATTTTCCTGGTTGGCCTGTCCTAAAAGTAATCAAACACTCATGATGCTATGTCTATGTTACTAGTATGATGAATATAATCATAATAGATGCTCATAAACTTATTAGAAAATGGTATTTGACATACGTTAGATTATATAATAATCTTTGGAAGATTGAAATGCTAAAGATGATTTCTTGGTGTATCCTAGCATTATCTAGAGCCACCTAGCGAGAGAGTAACATCTTGTAACATTCACCAGTATTTTGGTGGTCACAAGTTTGTTGGTAGGCTCCACAATGAGTTGGTAAATAAATTATTGGAATCTAAATTATTACATTGATGTCTTTGTTATGTTGAAGTTTTGTATAATTATAGTTTTGTTTTCCTTGTACTGGATTACATTGTCTCTTTCTCCCTCGGGATTGGGGCTGTCGCTGGGTTATCATGTCGCATGTAATGCCTATATCAAGATTCCCTGTATGAATACAACTACTACTGCAGGAGAGGATTCCCTTCTCTGATTTGGTTATAGATGCAGAGGGTTTCACAACTATGCAAAGGTTGAATTTTGAGCATCATCAGAGAATGTCCTACTCTTCTCCTTTACTTAGTTACATCCTTCAATACTCAGTGCTTAAATATTAATATTCTTATGTCGGTATTGTTCTTTTCCTCAGCAAGAAGCTCATCAAGAGATACTCTCCTAGAAGTATAGACGAGATAAAAATGAGACATAGTTGATGTGCAAAGATCCTTGTAGCAAAAATGTAGCTGACCATCCATTAAATTGTTGCAACAGCGATGTAATATACTATCATTGTGCCATACGAGAGAGCAAGGAGAAAGTGTCATAAAGTTTAGTATTGAACCAAGGGTAATGTGAGACATAAATCAGATTATACACCAATTTTGTTGTGCTGATATCATTCCATATATACAAGAATGCCGAGAGTATACTTACATAAAGTGTAGAGATCAACTGAGATTACTGTATATGAAGCTGAGATCAATGTATACAACAAAGTATAAATTATATTATCGATATTGTACACTGAGGAGACATAGATGAATAGAGATTATGTAGATAGAAAGTGTTAGCAATGGTACACTACACCCTTATGATGCACAAGAAGTTCAGTTATCAAATGATCAATGAAGGTGGTGTTAAAGTGACTGCCCAGTTCTGTATTCTAGCATCCACCTAGACAATGAATGGGAGTATACCTTTGATGGCAAGGGCTAGACGCTCCCTATATTTACAAAAGAAGAGGGCACAATAAAGGCCCAGAAGATATACTAACACCTATCCCTCAACATTTATGATATACCATGAGTACCCCTGTTTGTAGAATTAGAGGAATTTATTATGCTAGATACTGAGGAGGATAACCTGTGTAGATGATACAATCTTAATGAGTGGTTATCCATAAATTGTATTTGAATCAAGGCATATGATTGGTGAGGGAGAGGATCATCATCTTGTTGGATAGATAACATCAATAGCTATATCCAAACTTCATAGTTCCCTATGAATATCGAGAATGCAATCATCTAGAACCTGGTATTAATCTAAGTATTTTATGGCTTTGTCTTAAGGTGATCATTTGGCCTTAATTCATGAGGCAACTGATCCATAGTGAGGAAACATCTTTTGCATTCATGTGTTTATAAAACTACTCTACATAAGATCTAGATATCAAAATGAGGGTCCCCTACAGATACTTCTTCAAGGCACCTCTGATTTCAAGGTGAGAGTTGCCTCAAAAGAGACTGTTCCACAATGCCATGAACTTTCCTCATCTTAAATGATTTTCAATGTGGAATATTCAGGTGTGTTGCATCTCTTATCCAAATTGCTGCAAAAAATTTGTTTATAACTGAAGATCCCTGTAGATTCTTCATAATAGATAATTCTTCAAAGGATAAGTTATTTGACTATCTTATTCACAACTTCGTTGTGAACAAGACTACAATACTATCATAATTTTGCAGAAGCTTCTACACCTTTTGAAAAGTTCATGAATGTTGTTGAGATGTATATGATGATTTCTTATACCTAGAGTAGTGCCACATGTAAGGCATCTAAAAAAAAATTTACTGCACAAGATAGCTTCGGGTCTTTTAGGGAACAATTTTTTTCTTGAGAGATCCAAGATCTAAGTTTACTAAGGTGATTTCAATAGAATCTCAATTCTACTAATAAAATACTCTGATCAAAATCTTTCACGCTTTCACTTCTTGAAGGTACAACATGACAAAGGAAAAAAAAAATTTCTTCATGGCTCCTTTGCTTTGCTTGATGGGGAGGAACGAATAGGATTGATGAGAAATGAACGTGCCCAAACAAAAACCTTGGTACAATGAGCCCATTCCATTGTGAAATTATTTCTCTTGTAGATATTTATGCTGAGAGATCCAATAATTATGACAATATGTATTACCTGTGTCACTTTTCTTTCATTAGGGTCAAACGATGCCATAAGATGAGATAGATCTGATATCTTCATAATCTAGGTGACAAAAACACAGTTCCCATAACTTCACTAAAATCACACAAGTTTCTAGAGAATTAAAGATCTTAAGCAAAAATTACTAAGTAGCTATTTTGCAACAGCTTTCTGTGACAATTGGTATCATGCTGGCATATTTATTTGGTTTGTTCCTTGGTTGGAGGGCTCTAGCTGTTGCAGGTAGGTTCCATTCTTGGTTGTGTTGGATGTTGGACATTACTTTTACTTGAATGAAGGGAAGGTTTCTTGTTAATAGATATGAATTTGCAGTTGATGGGCCAGTTTAGATGAATGTTATAAACTGCTTTAAGTAGTTATTGTCCGTTCCCACTCACTTGTGCTTCCATGATGTTATTATGCCTCTCATTTTCCAAAGTTTCTCAATAATCTATGCATTCTAATTTATAACTATTTAAAATCATATTTCCTCTATGTTTTTTTCTCTCTATCTGATCTTCCTTCCAAGTGGGAACCTTGATTATATCCCAGATTCTACTCTTTCCATGTTGATTAGATTTGAGGCTTTGGAGAAATGTTTATTTTCCATTTGTTTTGTGTTTTTGAAGGTGTAGTTCCTAGTTCACTTTTGCTTTTGGGGTTATTTTTTAGACCAAAATATCCAAGATGGTTGGTAAGTTTTTGATAATGAACTTTATATTTGTCAATTGACTGAATTGGTGTTAACCATGTTAAACTTGTCACCATATGTCATGCTGTGTGAAATATTAATATCAAATTTAATGTTCTTATGAGTGCAGGCTAAAATTGGTAATGAAGATTTTGAAGCCTCATTGCAAGCTCTTAGAGGTAGTGAGGTTGATGTTACCCTAGAAGCTATTGAAATCAGGGTAAGATTTCAGAACAACTACATTTTTATCATTTTCCATGTCAAATTCATATATGTTTCTATTGTACCCTTCTTGACTGATTGCTTATATGTCACATGTAGTTATTGAGTCATGGATATCTAATACTATTCCAATGGAGTTTTAGCTTGTTTAGTTTTGAGTGCTTTTTTCAGTCTACAATCTAAATATTTTGCCTACAAAGTTCCAACAGTGTATATGCATTTTCCATCAAGGTCACATTTGTCACTAATATGAATATTTTTTCCTTTCAGAGTGTAGTGGAGACAGGAAATTAACAACCCAGAATAAAATTTTTTGAGATCTTTGAACGAAAATATGCAATGCCTGTGATTGTAGGTCATATGTTTGCATAGTTAGGAATATGATAGACATATGATTTTTTTGAGTGCAAGCGTCTACAATTCATAAATTTTATATAAAAATAATCGGATAAATCACATAGATAATTTTTTGGTCGACGCAGTTTGAATCACACAATGTTGTTCATCATCAGGACTAAGATGATTTTGTTTGTGTTGCTGAATTTGCATAAACTGGTTGCTATTTTATTGCTCACTTGGCAAGAATATGATTACAAAAGTAAAGTATCCTTGCGTTTTATTTATTATATACAGATTGGCATTGGGCTTCTTCTTTTACAACAGTTGAGTGGAATAAATGGTATTATGTTTTACAACAATTCCATTTTTAAGTATGCTGGTGAGTTTACCATCAACATCCTATTAGAAAGTATGGTACTTGTGATCTAGATTCAAAATATTCTATTGGTAAAAGCATGAAGTAATTGCAAAATATATATTGGCATCATGGAATCCTAATTTGGATGGGAGTTGAACACAAGGAATCCTTTTTGTAGTTTTATAGCCTTTCATAATTAGAGGGTTTTAATTTTTAAGTGAGGACTTGGATCATTCATGTGATATTTATGGCCCTTGTATTGATTTTAATTCTTATTTTCAATCACACGCTTGCCCAAGAAAATCTGTATTGATTTCAATGTTTTATCATTTACAACAGGAATTTCATCTGGTAATGTTGCAACCCTTGGACTTGGTGTTGTTCAAGTTTCTTTCTGATCCTAGGGCCTACTAATTGCAATGCATGCTAGGAATGTTTCACTATAATAAAAGGTTTATTGTTCCTCATCTTAATAATGTGAAAGTTGTTGGATTGTGTATGTATAGGTTGTTATGAGTGTTGTCAGTGATGTGTTGTTTGACAAAGCTGGTAGACGCCTCCTTCTTATGTATAAGAGGATATTTTAACTTAGTCAATTCAAATCTTTTAGATTTTTTTTTTTTTTTTTAAATCAATTGCTATAAATGCAGTTTTCAGGATTTCAATAACTCTTCATGTAATTCTTTAAAGCGTGCTAGCTCAATGGAAGAGTGCGTGCCTTACAAGCAAAAGGTTGGTGGTTCGATTGCACTGTACGCTAACATGAATTAATCAACAATTTTGTAGTTTATCTTTAATTTTTTTTTTTTTTTTTGTATCAGTTTATTTCAATGGCGAGATTTTTCTGGATTCATTGTTTTATATTGTCTCTATAGAGACAAAAGTCATCTTTAAATAAAAAATTTATTGCCTCTAGAGAGACAATAGCTAGTAGTAAAAGCATATTGTCTCTAATCCGAGTGTTGTCTCTAGAGAGACAAAAATGAAATTGTCTCAAGAGAGACAAAGTTGAAATTATCTCCTAAGAGACAATAATGCTTGTATTTTATATTGTCTTTATAGAGACAATGTTTTAAGACAATAATATTTAAGACAATAATTTTTAAGAAAATAATCTTTAAGACAATAATTTTTGAGACGCCCGCTTAAAGACAATATTTAAGACAATACAATAGTTTTTTTTGTCTCAAGTTAAGGAAATTTACCCAAAAATTATCTCAAATATTGTCTTAAAATCCATGTTTATGTAGTAATGGTAGTAGGTATTCCACTAGGATGAACTGAATGCACGAAGGTACGTGATGAGGTTAGGAAATCTTGCTTTGATCATAGTGTATCGAGTTCATGGTTTTCAGTATCCATTCTTAATGAATATGTGGGAAGTTGAAATCGTGTGGCCTGAAGAGACATTTAAGATCCTACGAGAAATTTTAAATAGGATGGTTCTCTTCCTTTTTCTATGTTAAAGAATGTGAAACTTGGAGTAGATGGGGTTTTTTGAATATTCTCAAATTGCTAAATAGATTACATATTAGATATCAATATTAAATCAAAATAGATCCATCTTAAGCACATATCTAATATGAGTAGAGAGGGATCAAATTTCTTCATGTGCAAACATTTTAACCATAAAAACTTAATTTTTTCATGATATATACATAATCTTTTTTAAGTGATATATAATGTATAGTTAATTGACATTAAAATATTTTACATAACCTGTACATTTAGACATTTATGATGCAAATTAAAATGGATTTTTATTTATATTAACATATTTTTAAGTATATGTCAATATTAATTCGTATTAAAATATTCTATCAATAACCAAATGATAAGATTAAACATGTTACTCACACATCTTTTTTTACTTCTAATTACTTTACAACATATTCATTATTTTTATTCATATAGCCGACATTATTTTTCTATTTAGAACATAAATTTTAACTTCTATTTTTATTTTAAGGGGGGACAGATGTACAAAAAAACTTACACATCCCTCTCATACTAGGTTGTAGAATGAGCCTCTTGGCTTAATCATTGAAGTCGAACTCAATTGAAAGTCAACTAACTGAAACTTAATTGGAAATAATTGAGAGATATTTGTGACACCTAGATTGACACCTAGCATGTTGTCTCCCCCTTAATTACAACCATAAAAAAAATTAAACTAATATTTGTTCTTGCTTACAATTTTAAAATTAACACTTTTTTTTTTCTTCCAAATCATGCTTCCTCTAATTTTTTTTTTTAGTCTTTCGTTTTTATTGTAGGCATCAAATTTCAAATTCTTTATTTGTTTGTGTAGCTCTTCCACATTTCTAGGTTTTCTAAACATATCATCTATTTCTATAGAAATCGACATGTATGTAGAGTACTGCCACATGTCATCTCATGTCGTGTGTTTTTCATCATCAATATTTTGCTGCAACACAAGTCCACAATACAATTTCATCTCTTCAGGACTCCAATTCATGAAAATATCATTAATTCTTCCATCATTCATGTTCTCTTCAACATTCATTTCTACAATTTCTATGCAGAATTTATCAAGGCATCGTGTTGCAAGTCATGCTTCAGGGAACTTTAATTCTTCATCAAAATTTGTTGTTTCTTCTTGTTTGTTGTTAACATATGGACATTTAAAATCAATTTTAAATTTAGAAATATTTGCATAACCATATTCTTTCTACTCTGCAATGAGAAGTTTCTCTTCTTGCACTTCCTTCTGTGTCACTTCCACTTATTGATGAACCTCAGCTGCTTGGAAGAGGTTTTCTTCAACTTTATTTTCAAAACCAAATCTTCTCTCACCAAATAACAGTTTATGAGTAAGATGTTTTTTTCGCATCATATACAACCATTCATCATTATCTAATGGTTCTTCATCAAAGCTAGCATCAACAAACTGAGTTGATGGATTCGCAATAACACTTGTTTCTTCAATAGCAGTTCCGTTTCTTCAATAACAGTTTCATTGTCATCAACAAGTGATGTTGCTCGACTCATCAAATCTGCATCCACCTGTGGTTGCACATAGTGGGGTTCATGAGCATCTACTTGCTTGTTTGCTACCTCTACAAATTTTCACAATCAACATCCACTTGTGGCTGAGCACAGTGGGATTCACCAAATTCTTCATCTTCTGTCAAGGGTATCTCAGGCCTCCTTAGTTATCTTTACATTTGCAATGAGGAGTAGAATGTTGTGATCTACATATTCCTTTGTGCATTTCAATGTAAAGACATTCTTTTGTCTTTTCATTTCCAAATATTTTAAAAAAGCTTTATACATAACGTGTTTTTGCTTCAACTTTCTCAACCTCTTAATTTTTCCCCTTACTTATTTGATCCTTACTTCCCATAAGATTAAATATTGCTGATAAAGATACACTTTACTCTAATGTAAAAACTCCCTATTATTTCTTTTTAAAAAACCCCTTTTAAAGTAATAACTATTCGATTTCAAGGAGCAAAATTATTTTTCACTTTCACTCCATTGCATCCCCTTCTCCCTAAAAAAAAGGCATGCATCCTTTTAAAGAAGCTCATTTTTCCATTTTGAGAATGGAACTACGTACCCTTTCAAATACTTTAATTTTTATATATAATCCTTTAAATTAACTTTTGAAAGGTCCATTTAAGGGATCATTTGTGGATAGTACTCCTCGAGCTTTGAAATGAAAGCGTATTGGTGGTTAGAACTTGGCTCGTGCTCCAATTAAAAATTGACATCGATCTCTTTTAAACTGTGTGCTTCAATCTTCGTGCACAACCGGTGAAATTTGGATGTTTTGATTAATTGATTTTCATCGCACTTTCGACATATTCCGACGAGTCGCAATATTTGGCCTAAGTTTGACCCTTTGAGCCCACTTCCTCTTTCTCTTTCATGCATGCGATGGTCACTCCATATATAAATTTTTTAAAATGACTGGTGCCTCGCAGCGTTGCCACCCCACGATTTTTTTTTCTAAGTTCTTTCAACAGCGCAATCACTTAATCGCCCAGCTTTCTTCACAACAACGACTTCTTAAAAAATAAAACTTTTTCCACAGATGCTCGCTGATGTTCTCTGTGGCTATCTCAAGAAGTTTTACTTAGACTGAGTTCTGATATTAGATGGAAAGAATAAAATATTTGGAACAGGGATACTCTTCTTAATATTTCAAAATTATTAAATAAATTAGATAAAAGACATCAACAATAAATCGCTGAAATCAAATTCAACTAAACACAACCAAAACAGAACTAGAACTAATTGTAACACATAGATTGAAACCTAGGAAGTAGTTGGAATTATTTGTCCAACACCCTACTCAATGTTGTTCAATAAAGCAGAAAACAATCATTAACATTGAAATTAGGGTCATATACATGTATGAGGTACCAAACCCTCGCACTATAAAATATATTTCCAGAAACAACACGGCGGAGTCTATTAAGAAAGTTATTAATGACAATTTTTTGTAAAATTTCCGTAGTTTTCAAGAGCTCTCTTAAATGATTACGAAAGTTAAATCTACAATTTGCTTCATATTTTGTTAGTTAATTTTTAATTTTATTTTTAAATTGAAAGATTGAAAACCGTTCATCAATGAAGAAAATAATGTACTAATATTTTTCAATTAACATTTTTATGTAGCTTTAAGTAAATTTTATATATTTTTCTTACTTATTATATTTCTAAATATATTAATAGATGTACCTGGGTGAGATCTTCCTCAAAAAGCATAAAAAAAAAATCATTTTAATATAATATATATTTTCTATATATTTTTTTACTTTCATAATATCAATCATGAAGAAGGTGAAGCATGTACATTCGGCAATGATAGTGAGAGATTCCAGGGAAAAACGGGATAATGTCTCTGCAAACAAAAAAGACAGACATAAGGAAATAACGTGATAATGTCTGCGTGTAGAAAACACAAGAGCCGAAATTTCAAAATGATTTTGAAGTAAAATCGAATTAGATATTTAATTGAGAGTTTCCTAAATTTATGATTATGATTAGCAGTGAAGTCATATCCTAAGTTTATTCCATTGCCAATATGTGGAGAATCAATTGAATATCAAAACACCTATTATGCCTTCCACTTGACCATTATTAATTTCCTTCGAGTTATTTTCATATTATAATTTAAACAAAGTTTTCTTCACCTTTTACGTTTAACATATTACATTTAAAATTAATTTAAAAAGAAATTCATGTGTTTTGATTGCACAAAAAAATCAATGTCTTACGGTGGCTCAACGCATTTTTTTCAGAAAATTAGAAGAAATTACACACGATAGATAGACAATGAAGAGATAATGCAGCTCGCATTAAATTATCACATTTTATGTTTGCAAGTAAATATAGACCATGAAGAGATTAATGCAGCTAGCATTAAATCATAATACTTTATGTTTGCAGGTAAATATTTTGGATATAGTATATCAATTTATTTAACTCCACTGCCTTACCATGCAATTATGCCACCATTTAGCTGGAAACACTTCTCAGCTTCTTGCCACCAAAAAATAACTATGCGTGAGGTAACTAAGCACTTCCAACCACTACATTATTCGGGAGGTAACTGAGCACTTACCACCACTACTTTATTCCATTGTGTGAGAAATGAACCAAGAGGCAACCCGCAACTACTTGCGGCCCACAACAATTGTCTGGCTTCCTTCGAAGGAGAAAATGAAGCTTGTTGTGCAATTTCTATGTCTTCTGTGATGAATACACAAACTCTTACATGGACTCGTACACAAACCTTTGTATCTTCACGCAATAATGTTCTTCAATGACCTCTTGCCAACATGAGCAAAATGTCCCCTGGTCCTCGCTGAACCTCCAACAAATGAACCTCCCCTCTCAGAGAATATTGAAAATAGCATAACAGAACATAAACTCATGCGGAACATTTTGAAAAACTTCTCCCTTTTATTGATTTCAAAAGATGAATTACAATGTTGAAAGTTTTAGGGAATCTTCAATTAGAGATACACTGCTTGGGCATTTACCAGATGCTACACTTTAAATTAAGATGCATTCCAGAGGCTACCTAGACCTTCGCAAACTCTGTCTTTGAACTTTTTGAAACAAACACAAACTCAAACTTAATGAGTTCAACCACTTTAGGTTCTTACGAGGGTTGTTAGCCCTAATATGCAGGCTTTTTAAACTCGACTCTAAAAGAGACTTTCTTCGTGATGCAAGTAGATCAAACATAGACGTTCGCAGATGCAGAGCATGGGGATTATCTTAGACTTTAGAGAACAACACTCTCACTCTCAGACTCTCCAACACTGAATGCCTCAATGAGCCTTACTTCTCTCTTTTCATATGATGAGAACGAGACAAACATCATACAATGGTACTGAGATTTTGAGATATGTTTCAAATCACACCAAAAGACAATCATACTAGGATTCTGAGATGTGGATGAAATCACACCAAAAGGCAGAGAAGTGCTTCGAGTCTCGAAGGATCATATTTTTTACAATGTAGAGATTATTCCAAATCCTATGGAGAAGATATTTACAATGTAGATATTTTTGTCATAAAATCCCACAAAAATCGGTGACTATCAAAGTCAAGTGACAAGAAATTATTCTACATTGTAGATGCTTTTCATGAGAAGCCCACGAGAACCCTTTTAAGTTATGTTGCCAATGGATTTGTACCAGGGAATCAACCATTATTATGATGGTATGCTCCAATAGTCTCCCATGCTTTTGTATAAATCTTATGGACAATCATTGGTTTCCCAAGGATAATCTGATGGTTTACATTGGTTAATACTAACCAATGATGATGTCATCCCCTAAAGTAGCCTAGTATGCGATCATCAGAAAAATTTCTTAGATCTGCAATAGTCTTACAGGAATGGTGAAACACTCCATTCCATTACACTCCATGAACTCCTAGAAATCAACTTGAAAGTCTCTTTCAAATTACCTTAGATTCATAGCAGTCTTATTTATCCCATATCATCTCCACCATTCTTATAACCAAGTTGGTTGTAACAGTAGCTATGTAATGAAGACAGGTCCAAATTTTAATAATGTATTATGTATTTCTAATCTTTCTTCTCTACATAAGAGATCTCACCATAGATATTTATAGCCTTGGAAATTATAGACAGTGTCAGGAAATACAAGGCTTAGATCCTTTTGCGGCCACATTATTCTTGCAAGATGTTCAAGATATCTGGTCCTATTAATAGTATAATATTTATGAAATGGTTTGGTTCTATTTCCACCGTCATTCCATATCAAACCGATACCATGAAAACTTTTCCTTAATGATTCTTTTGCAAGATTAGAATACATCATTGAATTCTTATACACCATATCATGTATCCAAGCGCTTGACTTAGTGTAAATCTTTCTGTCTGGTACAAGGTGTTGTAAGTCCTAATGAGGTTGTAGATTTGCATCCATAACTAAGGTGTCTCATAACTTCCATGTGGATTTCCATTTTTCAGCATAGATTGGCCATGAGGTGTTGTCTGGGATATTTCTAAGTTCTTATTGTTGTGTTTTAGGGTCTGTTTTAGTGACAATAACCATTAGCTGGTGACAATAACCATTAGATGGTTTTCTTTTCAAATACTCCTCACTCAAAAAATACGGTAGACAATTTGTTTCTCCCTTTATATGCTCGACATCAAAATCGAAATTTGTAAACAAAGCTTGCCATCTGGTAACCTTGGATTCTCCATGCTTTTTTATGTCTTTTGTTAGCACTTTCTTTAATGTAGAAACATTAGTCTTGAGAAGAAACATTTTATGTGTGATGTTGATGTCAAATTTGTCTATACAATTCCATGCAAATTTTACCTCTTTTTCAATTATATAATAGTTTTGTTCTACTTGGTTCCATGTGTGTGAAGCAAACTATATAACTTGTTCTTCTCCTCATTTAGTTTGCTTGAGAATAACTCCCCATCCAATGTTGCTGGCATCACTTTCTACAAATTTTGGCAAATCCTCATATGCAAGATAGAGAAAAGATAAAGTTTTTACCTTATATTTAGTTTTTTCTGATGGCATTGGTATGTTCTAAAGTCCAAGGCATTGGATCCTTTTTTTAATATTTGATTTAACAATTTTATGTCGTGGGCACACCCTTCATAGAAATTGCTGACGTAGTTCAAATAACTTGGGAATATCTGCAACAGTTTTTTATCGGTGGTCATATCTAGAAATTTATCAATAAATTCAAATGCATGCTTTTGTAATGTGATTTGGCCATCCTCAATAGTATGTCCTAGGAATTTGATATTTTTCTAAAACAATTCCATTTTCTTCTCACTTAGTATAAGCCCACTTCTCTTGACCAACTGTGTAAAAATTTGTACATGTTTGAAATGTTCTTATACAAATTTAGAGAAGATGAACACATCATCAATATATACAATGAGCCAATCAAAGTATGGCTTGAAAACCTAGTCCGTGAAGTTTTGAAATTTGGATGGTGTATGTTTTAGGCCAAAGGACATAAAATTCCACTCATAATGGCCAACATGAATGCTGAAGGTGGTTTTGAATCTATCTTCTTCTTTTACCGCAACTTGCCAAAACCCAGATTTCATATCAAATTTGGAGAAAACTTTAGCTCCTGTTATTCGGCTTACTAGTCTTCCTTTGTGGGGAATAGGATATGTATCATCTACTAGTACAAAATTTAGAGGTTTATAATTTATGACTAATATGGGAACACCTCTAATCTGTTATGAGTGTTTATTTTCATAGAACTCGTAACAGTTCCTACCACTGCTAGATTCTCTTATCAATCCTATTTTTAAGAGATCTGAGATTTCTATTTGGAACAGAGTTATGTACTCACTGTTCATAGGTATGGCTTGGCTCTTGCATGATTTTCCATCATATTCTTGTTTGAATGACAATGAAACTTTGTGTTTCTTTCTATGCTGGAAAGTATTTGGGTTTCCATAACAACAATCCTTTTCTAATTTCTCTTTGAGTTCTGATACTTTTTTTTGTACCTTGAGGGACTGTAGGTGTTCTTTTATTTTGAGAGAGGACATGAAGTCTTTTAGTTCTCCCAATTTCCTTTCTATCAAATTAACTTCATGCATAGTCTGAACCATGGTGGATATTCTTGGCGTTGAAATAAAATTAAATGTGATGTTTTGTAAGAAACATTTGTCATTAGGGACATATATAAAATAGCCAACTTTTCCATCCTGTAATGTGGAAAATCCATGTGGTTGAACAAAAGTAAGAAAAATATTGCCTAAAGTAGATTCAAATGAAATATTTCTCACTGGAAAGTTCATTTTCATGCATTGTATTGAAAACCAAAGATTTTCACTCGAGACTTCATATTGAAAACCTTGTGTACCTACCCAAGTGACTTACCTATATGTAGGTGTCCAGTATTCAGCTGGGATCACTTTTTTGTTTAAAACATTTATGTCTGCACCTGAATCTATTAATGTTTTAAGAGTGAATTTTTTTCCTTGTATATTAACATTTAATAGTATATGGTTCTATTGATACTGAATGGTCATCATCTTCATATTGATAACCTTATGCCACTATTTTTCATATCTTCAACCACACTTGTTGGTTCGAAACACATCGATGAATGAATTTCGATGTGATTATCGCCAAAGCCATGTCTCAAACACTTAATAATGATCATAGAAGCCTAAATTATTTAATCTTCAAAAATGTCAACATTATGATTTTTTGTTGGTTCTTGCCATTATCCCTTTTCTATCTGAGATATTTTTTCTTTCAACTCAACTATTTCCTTTTTTGAATGATGAATCTCATGACCCACTTCTGCTAGAGTCAAAGACCTTGGTTTTGTATGATGTTGGTTTCTTTGAAAATATTTTGTTTTTCTGATAGTAAGTGTCAACAAAGAGCGCTTTAGAAATACTACCTTTTGAGGTATTACCAAGATCTCTATGTTTGGTATGTAAAAAAGTATCTAGAAGTTTTTCTTTGATTTCTCCTTCTGCAAGCATCTTGATTCCTACCAAACATTTTGATTCATCATCATCAATAGTGTGTGCCATACACACTTTCTCTTTGGCTGGTGTATTTTCTATTTTTGTTTCTTATATAAAGTCTTAGTCTGTCTTAGAAGGGTTGCAAGTGCACTCATCAGTATATGTGCAATTGCACTGTTGGACATTCACTTATTCTTCACTATGTTAAGACTCAGATAAACTCGAATTAGATGATTTAGATGAACTGCAACAATTTTTCTTCATCAGGTGTACTTCTTCCTTAAAGTGGATTCTAAGCCTTCCAGAGGCATATTCTTATGTCTTTTTACTTCTATTTTCCCTTTACTCTCTTCCTTGAGGACATTTGTTGACAGTATGTCTAGTATTTCCACATAACCAAGAGGTAATCATATTTTTTATTTGAGACTTAATATGGATAACTTTAGGCTCATAGTAGTGTGTTCTAGGAACTATTTTATATGATCCTGTTGTAGCAGCTACAACCACCTTCCAAATTTTTTCCTTAGCCTATTTTGGAGCCTTCCTACGAAAGTTGCATAGAATTTTGTCTTGCTTCATCAAGTACTCAAGCTTCATGAGTTTTCCAGACACAAAGGCAGCCTGTCGATCACAGTTGATCCATTCCCCTCATAGGCTACTGACTAGGACTTGGTTCAATTGCACGCTGAGCAGCTTCCCCTTGAAAATTGTGCATTCCTAGAGGGCAACCAGCCTTCCGAGCAAGACTTGTGCAAATTTTCCTAGCAACAAGTTGTTCAGCCCAGGACATTCACAAATCTAGGAAGTAGTTAGCTACTCTACCCAGCATTTGTGCAAACCTCCTCGGTAGTCAACCCAACTCCCAGCCAGAAATTTGCATTTTTCTCTAGAAATCAAGCAGTGTGTTGCATGTGCAGCTAAGTTGACTGGTTCTCTCCGGGATTGAGAAAAATAGACTTGCATGCATGGGCTGGTTCTCCCAAGGCAGCCTGTCAAGGCGTCCCTTGTCTCAGGGATCTATGTGTAGTAGTTGGAGGTTACATGCACGGAGCAATTCAAAAACCTCCCACCAAGTGTCACTTCCCCTAGATTTGTTGCATGTGCGTCACAACCTCAATGTTATCATTCATCAATCGGACACTGTAGAGATCTTACCTCACATCAAACTTGTAGCTCTAACATCCCACATTACATCTAGGAGTAGTCGGCACATTGAGCTGAGTTGTTTTCGGGTAATCTCGCTTCCCATGCCTTGTGCTACATTTCTGTAACTTTTTGTGTTTTGGTTTGTGGGAGTATTTTTTTCTTGATTTGTTTGAATGCTTGATGTCGTTTACATGAATATTACCTTGTCCTAGCTCTGTTTCAGTTTTTGTTGCTATCTCATATCTGTCGCATGCAAGAAACTATTTTGCATGGACGTTCACCCAACCGATGAACTGCCGCACCCACATGCATGTTGATCTATTTTCTGAATCTTTCATTCATGTTTTGCATTGCTTGTTAATCACTTCTGCAGTCACTTAATGTCACCATGCATTCATTGACTTACCTTCTTTTAATTGCCCGTTGGTGAGTCAGGCCAACCTTGGCCTGGGCTCTACCTTCACTAAGGCTGCTTTGCATAATCTGGGAAAGGAAGGATCACCTTTCTCTCCAGATTTGCACATTCTTGCCTAGCACTAGCCCACAAGATTTTTTTGCACATTTCTAGAGGATAGTGACTATTTGGCCCAAGAAATTGCGTAAATTTGTCCCTAGGCCAGTAGCCATTCCAAGTTCAAATTGTGCATTACACAATCCCAATAGTCAGAAGCCAAACTGGACTGTGCATTGTGCAGATCCAGTAGTTATTCTGTCTCCCAACAACCTCAATTGTGCCTTGTGTAGTCTTGGTAGTCGGTCTCTTGACCTCCCGATGGAAATTGCGCAACCTTCATGATCATGCACCCAGGGATGTTTCAAGTCAGTTCTCATGTTTGTTTTTGTTTTCCACTGATAGATTTGTTGACATGAGCATTTCCATGTCTCTACATATCCCAAGTGTTCATCTACCTCTTAGAAGTACACGTACAATGGTTTCCAAGAGAGTAGAGTCGAAGACACCATTCAAAGCACACCTAGAGATGTAGTCAATCAAGTGTCTACGAGCTTGCCTACTCATGAAGACATCAAATTGTTCATATACAAGGACATCAAGCAGTTGCATCATAGCGAGGAACATCACAAACAATAGTTGAAGGCAACATACTGAATGTAATGCATGCAACGAATGTAAGAGGAAGGTTTTTGAAAACACAAAGGTAGAATAAAGATGCAAGATCAAGCAAATCCACTAATAATGAAAGCAACTTTGAAGACTCCGACTATGAAGTGATGACACGACATGAAGATCATAGGAAGCCAGAAGATGGAATAAAGAAGGAGTTGCATGTGCTAAAGTAGCAACTTAGGAAGAACATGGAGTTTCATAGACAGACGAATGCGTTGCAATAGGAACATGAACAATAGTGGGCACAACATACACTCACGGATGATACCCCGTCCGTAGAAGCTAAGGATCCATCCCATCGGCTGACACACAGTAGACATGGTGAGTAGTGTTGTTGATTGCATGCAAGGGATTCAATAGCATGCATATTGTTGAGCACATGCATGAAATCCAACCCATTCAACACATTCACCAAGGTGAAGAAAAGAAGCAAGTCCAACATGGGTTGAATGTGCACTTCAGTAAGATGATGCAGGTGACCACCAGCACAGACTGCAAGATCAGCACAGAAACTATGCATCAGTGTGTTGCTAGTTTAGCCATACCCAAGAAGACCATGCACATGCTAGCAGATGAATTAGATGAAGGGGTCGAACCAATGCACTGGTTGCAACTGAGGCAAGAGTTCTCTTTAGCAAGATGTCACCATGAGGTACATGCACGCCATCGCGGATGACCAAGCTTAGCATTAGCTCACCAACTTCACCATCACAAGCATGTCAAAGAGTTAGTCTCACCACAACAGACTGAGTGTTAGTGATGTCTTGAAAAGCTTGCTCAAGCCATGTTGTCTCACATGAGTACATGTGCATTGTAATATTGATTCATGTCAAGTGTAAGTCGAGTGTGAATAGTTAGATGTAACAGTCATAGAGTAGGTGATAAGTCATGAGGGTAGTTGAAATGTCATGAAGGTGGAATGTCAAGGGTCACCCCACCATTTGCTATAAATATTCCCTCATAACTCATTGTATAGGCTTTTGGTCAGCCAAGCTTCTATTAAGACTATTTTGAAGAAGGCTTGGACAGTATTGTAATGCGCCTTGTCTTCTCCACTGCACAAAGCTAGTACATCTCTTTAGAGGAGCAGACAAATGTGGCTATACTGTTCCACTGTTGGGGCTAGCAGGTTTACATGGATGTATTGTAAGATTATGACTTACACTTCTTTATATAATAAGAGCCAGCGCATTTTCATGCATATGTTGTTATTGTAGTTGGACTACTACGATTGCTTTAATGATATGTGTTATTTAACATACGTACATGTGTATGAATTGATTCACATGTAATTATATGAATCTTGTTGTTAATGTGTTTCATATGTTTTTAATGTTATCACTGTCCATATCGACTACTCTGTCGGACATCAAACAAACCTTTAACATGAACATTGCTATAACAACCGTCAAACTCATCTTGGACTGATCCGTGAGTGTTGTACGTGTTATCTTACCTTGTATGATGTGACTCACTCATCCAAGTGGACTACTCTACCTGAAGTTGTGCATGTCCTTTGTGTTGTGTGTTCTTAGTGGAATTGGGACTGATCCCTTTCAACCTGTAACTCACCTTCACCTCCTTCGTCTTTCGATGTGTTGGAACCTCTCATACACCTTCTTTGACTTAATGCATCAGTCACACCCTTGCTAGAGATAGAGTTATCCTACTTGCCTCTTTGTCACATCGTGGTCAAGGCATTAGTTTACGACCCACTGCCATGACACCTACACCAAATGGTTTGAGGTCTAATTGGGACTTGTTATCAGGGAGATCCGCTTGACATGTTGGCGGGTCTAGCACCATCAACAGATTCTTTCTTATGCCTAGTTTACTTATGAGAATGACATTTAGCCGACTATTTATGACCTTTCTTCTGAGATTTCCTGGTTTTTCTTCTTTGCACAATTGGATCATCAATAATCAATCCATATTTACTACAGATGGATTTGCTGCCAGGTAGTCTTGACATATTTTTTAAGGACTTATTGACTTTCATGCTGGTGCAAAGTCCTACGAAGGTTTTTGTTATGTTTCAATATATCTCCCCCCCATGTGTAGTTTTCAAAATAAGTTTGGAACACTTATTGTTGCTGGATGTATTCAACAAATTTGGAGGGTAATTCTGCTAAATATACTTGTTTCCACAGGTCATTCTGACTTTTTTTTACTTGGTAAATTCTTTGTGTCCAATCTCTGTGGAAATCTTCATATTGGGACATTTTCTTACATTTGAGATTCAGCAGGATCATCTCATGTCTATTTGAAATTTCTATTGTTGCTACACACAAATGTTCTAGGATGAATGAAGTTAATGGTCCAATCATATTATTTTGGGGGTCACCATTTTCATTGTGGATAACATCTCCAGCTTCATCCCTAACAAATTATGCTTCCAATTTTGCAAGAAATTTAGGGGAAGATTCTACTTCCCACCATATCTGTAAGGTACCTATAAAACACTAGATGAGATTTGTTCACAATTCAATTTCATATTTTCCTCTCATACACATAAGCTTATATTCAATGCACATCTGGTCAATCATTTTCCTAATTTGACCAGCACTCAAGCCATCAATATTCCATGCTTTATAAGATCCATACTGAAAGGTATAAGTCTCTGCTTTCTTCCCCTTTCCATTGAGGTTAGGAGATGGATATCTAGTGAATTGTCTTGACAAAGGCTCATATATAGGCAAAATTTTTTATCTTGAGGATCCTAGATCTTCTTCTTTGCTCATAATCCTTGTCAAAAAAGAATAGGATTCCCTAAAAGATTATTTGGTGCCAACGTGTTGGTTTGGCTTTTCTTGAGGAAATAGGAATGGAAAACTTTCTACAAGTTTTGTGGCATGCTAAATGGGTACATGGTGGCTAGACAACATGGAGGTAGGGATATCTTATCTTTCGTAGGTATTGCACGTTGCTCAAATTTTTTCAGATAGTTTACCCATAAGAATTTGAGTAGATTCGAACTCATAATCTACCTTTCTCTCAATGCTTTCAATTTGTGTTGTTCAGACTTTGATAATACCTTTTAATACAGAAACTAAAAAGTTGGCATCATTCAAATCTTTCTTCACAGAATGTACAACAACTGATAGTGAGTCAAAACATTCCTTTTGTTCAGAAGTTTTTACCATATTCATCTCTATCCCTTCAATTGTTGTATTTGTCTAGTTTATTTGTTCACTGGCTTTGTGGATCCTTCCATCTATTCCTAGGGTTGAATCATCATTTAAAACTAAAGGAATGGCATTGGATGAGTTTCTAGCTTCTCCTAGCATGATTCCCTTGTATGGAGGGAACATGGTATTTGCTTCTAACTTGCTTCCATCATAGGCTATCTAGAAATGGTTTTATGCAGATGAAGTTTTTGCTATCTAGAAATGGTTTTATGCAGATGAAGTTTTTACTTCTAGTTGTTCCTTTAATTTCTTCCAGACATAAAAAGAAATCCATGAGCTTGCTTCCTCCATGTACTTTCTCCATTTGAGAAAAAAAGAATATTTTTCATCAACGGATGTGCTAAGAACAAATTCTTTGGATTAATGATGTGTATAGAGATTCCAATTGAGCATGTTCTTCAACCAATCTCTATTAATCTTATATTTGGCACACCCATCAATGAGGGAGAACAATTTGTACATTTTTAGGATTGATGGATTTTTACAGTCTGGTGGAATAATATTTTGAAATCTTGGAGATGGAATGAGACTGTCTAGTCCTTCAAGATATCCCAAGCCATATTTCAGCATCCTGTGTCATCTCATCTTGCTAAACATTTCATTGAGACTGGTGTCTTCATTCTCTAGAGTGGGTAATTCATGAATCATTAGGACAGTGTCATGAGGAAATGAAGTGTTAGAGAATTTTGGAGTTGGACATGAATTTGTAGTAATAGTAGAAGGGGCCTCTCTAGTCCTGGGATTATGATTTTTGTTGAGAACAAGATCTACAAGATATTGTAAGAAAATTAATATTTGGCAGATAGGAAATTTTACTTCGAGAGTAGAAAAATGTAATAACTGAGTGAGTTCAACTAAATCAACATGTGAGCAGCTTATAGGTGGAGTACTTATAGATGTGGAAGTAAATCTCTGACATGAAATATGATGTAAGTTTAGATGGTATTTTTTCGCATGACAGGCATCTTGTATTCTTTCGCAATATAAAGTAGATCTTCTAGGGAAGGACATAGTAGCTTTAGCTGGACCTTCTTTTATCTAAGTAGTCGTGATACTTTGAACTTTGGGCGACTCAAGCAGATCTACTACCGAATTTTCAGGAAGTCTCAAATCTTTCCAATTGATGGTCTGATGCTCAATTTTTTGGCTGTGAGCATCAGTGATTACCAAGGTGCTAGATTTTGACTCTTGATTAGGTATATGTAGAATGGTTGGATATAACGTGTTGGTGTGCCTGAAGCACCCTCTAGTATCAACTGCAATGATCATCCTTTTTCTTTTCATATCAAAACCACTAGTTTTGATTTGAAATTGGAGGATGTCCTAAATGTGTTCGTCATACAAATATATTGAGAAATTTTGGTGGCAATCAAACCATACAAGACCATTTGATAAAGGAGCCACGATACAACCAATTAATGAATCAATATATATGTTATGCATGAGATCTTTGATAGTGTCCAACACATATGTTTTAAGCCCTCTATGGGTTAAATAATTTATGCCCACCTGGATACAACCAAGATGTAGATAAGAAGTACCATGTCTTCAAGCTTCTTCCTAAATATTTTTAGGATCTAAAAGGGAAATGGTTTGAATGGATTCAACATTTTCTTGTATTTGAGAGACACATTCTTTAATAATGACTGTAGTTATATCTTTGAAATGAAACATAGATAAATCACCATAAACTTCTGATGGGGTTATGGAAGGGACAACCCATCATGCTAATGGCTCACTTTCTACTAACTCTATTTCTGCAGAGTTAATAATTAAAGATGATGCACTATGAAACATATTTTCCATATCAAAATTATTTTCTTGTGTTTCTTCTTTCTGAAGTTCTCTAAATGAAATAGATATTCTTTCAGGTTCCATGTTATCTTTTGAGAGAGTTTAAATGATAAATACATGTATGAACCAAACGTTATTGGCTTTGATACCAATTTGTAGTAGGGGCTTCCTTCAAAGAGAAAATGAAGCTTCATGTGCAATTTCTATGTCTTTCGTAATGAATACACATACTCTTACACGAACCGATACATGAACCTCTGGATATTCACATAATAATTCTCTTCAATGGCCTCTTGCCAACATGATAAAAACATCCCTCGATCCTCGATGAACCTCCAGCGAACCTCAGATGAACCTCTCCTCTCATAGAATATTTAAAATGGCATAACATAACACAAACTCATGTAGAACATTTTGAAAAATCCTCTCTTTTATTGGGTTCAAAAGATGAATTCCAATTTTGGAAGTTTTAGAGAAACTTCAATGAGAGATAGATTGCTAGGGAATTTACCAAACACTGCACCTTAAATTAAGATGTACTCCAGAGGCTACCTGGCCCTTCGCAGACTCTGGCTTTGACTTTTCTGAAACAAACAAGGACTCAAAATTAATGACTTCAACCACTTTATGTTCTTACCAGGGTTGTTAGGCCCTGATACACATGCTTTTCAAACTTGACTCTAAAAGTTACTTTCTTCGTGATGCGAGAAAATCGAGCACAGACATTCAAAGATGCAGAGTAGGAATATTATCTCAGACTCCAAACAACAACACTCTCATTCTCAGAATATCCAACTGTGAATGCCTCGATGAGCCTTAATTCTCTCTTTTTATAGGATGAGATGGGGACAAACATCAGACAATCGTACTGAGAGTCTGAGATATGGTTCAAGTCACACAAAAAGACAATCATACTAAGATTCCGATATGTGGATCAAATTGCACCAAAAGCCAGAGAAGTGCTTCGAGTCTCAAAAAATCAAAATTTTTACAAAGTAGAGATTATTCCAAATCCTATGGAAAATATATTTACAATGTGGATATTTTTGTCGTAAAATCCCAAGAAAATTGGTCACTATCAATGCCGAGTAACAAGACATTACTCTACATTATGGATGCTTTTCAGGAGAATCTCACGAGAACCCTTGGAGTCCTTTAAGTTATGTTCCCAATGGATTTGTACCAGGGAATCAACCTTTATTATGATGATATGCTCCACTAGTCTCCCATGTTTTGGTATAAATCCTTTGGACAATCATTGGTTTCCCAAGGATAATCTTATGGTTCACTTTATTTAAGACTAACCAATGATGATGTCCTCTCATGAAGTAGCCTAATATGCGATCATTAAAAAAATTTCATAGATCTGCAATAGTGTTCCAAGGAAGGTGAAAACACTCCATGCATTCCTGGAAATAAATTTGAAAGTATCTTTAAAAGTATGTTCGATCGACAGCAGTCTTATTTATCCCATACCATCTCCACCATTCCTGTAACCAAGTTGGTTGTAACAATCACTATTTAATGAAGAGAGTTCCAAATTTTAATAATGTATAATGTATTTATGATCTTTCTTCTCTGCATAAGAAATCCCACCAGAGATCTTTATAGCCCTGGAAATTATAGAAAGTGTTAGCAAATACAAGGCTCGGATCATTTTGCAGCCACATTATTCTTGTTGGATGTTCAGGATAACTGGTTCTATTGATAGTATAATATTTATGAATTTTTTTTGTTCTATCTCTTCCTACATTCCATATTAGAATGATATCATGAAAACTTTCCCTTAATGCTTCATCTGTTAGATTAGAATACATCATTGAATTATTATATACCATATCATGTATCCAAGTGTTGGACTTAGGGTAAATATTTATTTATGTTACAAGTTGTTGCCAGTCCTGATGGGGTTGTAGATTTTCATCCCTAACTCTGATGTTCCTTAATTTCCAAGTGGATTTCCATTTTTTAGCATAGCATGGCCATGAGGTGTCGTCTGGGATATTTCTTAGTTCTTCGTGTTGTGTTTTAGGGTCCTATTCAGTGACAATACGCATTAGATGATTTTCATTTTTCACGACTAAAAAAATATGGTAGACAGTTTCTTTCTCCCTTTATATGCTCGACATCAAAATCAAAATTAGCAAACAAATGTTGTCATCTGGAAACCTTGGATTCTCTATACTTTTTTATGTCTTTTATTAACACTTTCTTTAAATAAGAAGCACCAGCCTTGAGAAGAAACCTTTTATGTATGAGGTTGATGTCAAATTTGTCTATACAATTCCATGCAGCCTTTATCTCTTTTTAAATTGTAGAATAGTTTTGTTCTTCCTGGTTCCATGTGCCTGAAGCAAACTGTATAACTTGTTCTTCTCCTTCTTTAGTTTGCTTGAGAATACCTCCCCATCCAATGTTGTTGGTGTCACTTTCTACAATTTTTGGAAAATTCTCATCTCCAAGGTAGAGAAGAGGTAAATTGTTTACCTTAGATTTTATTTTTTTGATGGAATTGGTATGTTATAAAGTCAAAGTCATTGGACACCCTTTCAATGTTTGAGTTAACATTTTTCTATCATGGGCACACAAGTCATATAAATTTTTGATGTAGTTCAAACAGCTCAGGAATCTTTGCAATTGTTTTTTTATCTGTTATCATATCTGGAAATTTATCAAAAACTTCAAGTGCGTGCTTTTGTAATGCAATTTGGCCATCCTTAATAGTATGTCCCAGGAATTTGATCTTTGTCCGAAACAATTCCATTTTCTTCTTGCTTAGTATGAGCCCATTTCTCTTGACTACCTGTGTAAAAATCTATACATGTTTGAAATGTTCTTCTACTAATTTAGAGGAGATTAACACATCATCAATATATATACAATGAGCCAATCAAAGTATTGCTTGAAAACCTAGTCCATGACCTTTTGAAATTTGGATGGTGCATGTTTTAGGCAAAAGGGCATAACATTCCACTCATAATGACCAATAAGAACGTTGAAGGTAGGTTTGAATCTATATTCTTCTTTTACCACAACTTGCCAAAACCTATATTGTATATCAAATTTGGAGAAAAATTTAGCTCCTGCTATTCGGCTTATTAGGCTCACTTTGTGGGGAATATGATATGTATCATCTGCTACTACAAAATTTAGAGGTTTATAATTTATGACTAGTCTAGGAACACCTCTAATCTGTTCTGACCATTTATTTACATAGAACAAATAGCAGTTCCAAGGACTGCTAGATTCTCTGATCAATCCTTTTTTTAAGAGATATGAGATTTCTTTATGGCATAGAGTTCTATACTCATTTCTCATAGGTATGGCTAGGCTCTTGCATGATTTTCCATCATATTCTTGTTTGAACAACAATGAAACTTTTTGTTTCTTTCTATGCCATAAAGCATTTTGGTTTTCAAAACAACAATCCTTTTCTAATTGCTTTCTGAGATCTGATATTTTTTTATTGTACCTCTGGGGAGTGTAGTTGTTATTTTCTTCTAAGAGAGGACTTGAAGTCTTTTAATTCTCGTAGTTTCCTTTCTGTCAGATTAACTTTCTACATAGTTTGAACCATGGTGGGTATTCTTGGTGTTGAAATAAAAGGAAATGTGATGGTTTGTAAGAAACCTTTGTTATTATAGACATATAGAAAATAACCAACTTTTCCATCCCGTAATCTGGTCGATCCATGTGGTTCAACAACAACAAGAAAAATATTACCTAAAATATAGTCAATTGGAATATTTCTGACTGCAATCTTCATTTTCATAGAATGTCTTGAAAAACAAAGAGTTTCACTCGAGACTTCATATTGAAAATCCTCTGTACCTACCCCAAGGACTTGCTTATATGTAGGTGTCCAGTATTTTGTTGGGATCATTTTTTTGTATAAACATTTATGTATGCACCAGAATATATTAATGTTTTGAGACTGAAAATTTCTCTTTGTATATTAATATTTAATAGTACATGGTGCTGCTCATACTGAATGGTCATGATCTTCATATTGCCAAATCCTATGCCACTATTTTACACATCTTCAAAAATCTTGAGATTGGTATTTTTGGTTGGTTCTTTCCATTTTCCCATTTCTATCTGAGAGATTTTTTCTTTCTTCTCAACTATTTCCTTTTTTAAATGATGAATCTCATCACTAACTTCTCCTAGAGTCAAATACCTTGGTCTTTTATGTTATTGGTTTGTCAAAAGTATTTTGTGTTTTTCTCATAAGAACCATCAACAAACAATGGTTTAGAAATACTACCTTTGAGGTATTACCAAGATCTCCATGTCTGATTTGTAAAAAAGTTTTTAGAACTTTTTCTTTCATTTCTTCTTCTGCAAGCATATTGATGTCTGCCAAAATTTTTTATTCATCATCATCAACAGTGTGTGCCATAAACACTTTCCTTTGGCTGGTACCTTTTCTATTTTTGTGTTTTGAGATAAAGCTTGAGTTTGTCTTAGAAGGGCTATAGTTGCACTCATCAATATCTGTGCAATTGCACAGTTGGACATTCACCTGTTCTTCACTATATTCAGACTCAAATAAACTTGAATCAAATGATTATGGTGAACTGCAACAAATTTTCTGCATCAAGTGTACTTCTTCCTTGAAGTGGATTCTAGGTCTTGTAGAGGAATTTTCTTGTGTCTTTTTGACTCTATTTGCCCTTGAATCACTTCCTTGACAAAATTTGTTTGCAGTATGTCCATTCTCTCCACAGAACCAATAGGTAATCATATTTTTTCTTTGAGACTTAAGATGGATATCATTGGGCTCATAGTAAGCTCTTGTAGGAATTATTTTATATGATCCTTTAGTGTGCCTATTTGACTTAAGAGGATGAATTTTAGACGACTGTTTATGACCTTTCTTCTGGGATTTCCTATTTTTTCTTCTTTGCACAATTGGATCATCAATAATCAATCCATGTTTATTATGGATGGATTTTTTATCAAGTATTCTTGACATCTTTTGTAAGGACTTATTGACATTCATGCTGGTGTAAAGTCCTACCAAGGCTTTTATTATGTTGGAATATATCTCTCCCCATGTATATTTTTCAAAAGAATTTTGGAACACTTTTTGTTGCTGGATGTAGTCAAAAAATTTGGACGATAATGCTACAAAATATACTTGCTTCCACAGGTCATTCTGACTTTCTTTTACTTTGTAAATTCTTTGTGTCTAATCTTTGTGGAGATCTTCATATTGGGGAATTTTGTTACATTTGTGATTCATCAGGATCATCTCATGTTTATTTTCAATTTGTATTGTTGCTCCACACCAATGCTCTAGGATGGAGGAAGTTAATGATTTAATCATATTATTCTGGGGGTCACCATTTTCATTGTTGATAACATCTCCAACTTCATCCTTAACAAATTCTGGTTCCATTTTTGCAAGTAATTTAGGGCAAGATTCTACTTTCCACCATCTTTTTAGGGTACCTGTGAAGCACTAGATGAGAGTTTTGCAGGATTCAAATTTAGATTTTAGTCTCATACACATAATCTTATATTCAGTGTACATCTGGCCAATCATTTTCTTGATTTTACCATCACTCAAACCATCAATATTCCATTCTTTATAAGATCTAGACTGAAAGGTATGGGTTTCTGGCATCTTTCCCTTGTCGTTGAGGTTAGGAGATGTATATCTAGTGAATTGGCTAGGCAAAGGTTCATATATAGGTAGAATAGTTTTTCCTAAGGATCCTATCTCTTCTTCTTTGGTCATGGTCCCTATGAAAAAAGAATAGGATTCACTAAAATATTCTTTGGTGCCAATATGTTGCTTTGGTTTTTCTTGAGGAAATAGGAATGGAAACCTTTCTATAGGTTTTGTGGCATGCTGAATGAGTACATGGTGGTTGAACAACATGGAGGTAGGGATATCCTTATCTTTGGGGGATATTGCAAGTTGCTCAAATTTATTCGATACTTTAGCCATAGGAGTCTAAGTAGATTCAAACTCATAATCTACCTTTCTCTCCATGCTTTCAATTTGTGGTGTTGATTCTCTCACAAAACCTTTTAATACTAAAATTGAAAAGTTGACATCATTCAAAGTTTTATTCACACTATGTACAACGATTGATAGTGAGTCAAAAGATTCCTTTTTTATGAGAAAATTCTTCAGCGTAAATCACATGACCTTACATTTGTCAACGCATTTCGAACCAACCAGTGTGTTGCATCGCCAGGGCAAGTTGAAGAATCAGATATAGGCTGCAAGTTAAATAGTTAGAGTAAGACCTCCAACGACTATATTTGACAAAACAATGGCTAAATTTATCCACTAACAGCTAATATTGACTTGGAAACAACTAGCAGGATAGGAACACCTTAATTAAAAACTAAAATAAGTTAAAGTTAAATTCAAATTCAGTTAAATTAACCATTTCAATTTTTTTTTCTAATTTTAGAGTTTAAGAAAATCTTTTTGTTAGGATTGTTATAAATCAATTTAAGTTTAATATAGAAAGAATTTATAATTTTATTTTATTTAATAGTTTATTTCAATTTATTAATTTGTTGAAAAAAAAAAAAAAACTAATTTATAGAGAAATATTAGAGCATGAAGAAATGGTGCATTAGGGAGGAGGAGCGCTGCAGACAAATGCTTAGGGTTAGGGTTTAGGCAATATTTGCCTCTGGTGGACCTACCCCTAGTCAGGGTGCAAGGGAACCAAAATCCACTTGTACAAGATTACATCAAGCAAGATCGTTGGGTTGACTGGAGGAAGAAAGCTAGAGAATCGACGGGACTGATAAGAGATGATAGAGCCAGGTGGGGGGGCAAAGATCCCCTCCTATAAAAATGTAGCAGGATGAGAAACAAGAAGGAATGGATTGAAAGGTGGCACAGGGAGACGAAACAAGGACATGCCGGTCATGGGGGAAATATGGCAAGCAAGGATGGGAAACAGATGCTTGCCGAGAGCAGCAAAAAACCCAGGTTTGTGATCCCAAATAATAAACTTGAAGAGTACAGAGGATATATGAAGGATCATACTCTAATCTATAAGTTTGTAGGAACATGGCCATCTAATAAAGACCTGGCCAAATGGATACAACAGAGATGGAAGCCAAAGGGGCATATCGACCTAAAGCTAGGAGAAAAAGGTTTTCTTACGGTCGTTTTTGCTAACCTAGAAGATAAGGAGAGGATTGTTGAGGAGGGTCCTTACTTCTTCAATAATGCAAGCCTCTTCATGAGACAATGGGAAGAATGTTATAACCCAGATAAGGAGAAAATGCTAGCGGCACCCATATGGACTAGATTGTTTGGGCTCCCAATAGAGTTTTGGGAACTAGAGATTCTAAAGGGTATAGGGAAATCAATCGGGACTTTTGTTAAGGTGGCAGAAACTACCAAAAGACGTAGATATACTTCATATGCTAGGATCTGTGTCTACATAAATATCACATAACCGCTTCCAGACTACATTGCGATGGAATACCATGATGAGGTATGGCAGCAACCTATTGATTGCGAGCATATTCCATTCTGTTATACATGATGCCATGAATACGACAATCTTTACAAATCATGTCTGATGATCCCCAATGAAGCATCGACAAAGACTGGGAAAAAAGGAATGTCGAAAAGGAGGAAGGGGCGAGAGAAGAAGACAATGAAGGGTTTACAAAAGTACCGCAGTGAAAAAAATCCCAAAAGGAACAGACTAAACAGAAGCCGCCCTCTCCAGAACCCACTCAGAAAACTCACAATCAGTTTGAGATATTAAAAGAAGAGGAAATTGAAGTGGAAGGAGTGGATGGCGAAGACAAAACAATAGAGCATACAAAGGAAGATAAAGGAAAAATAAAGTGCAAAAAAGTATGGAAATAGAAAAGGAAGGTGAGAGAACAGCAAGACCTCAAGATCAAATGCAAATGGAGATAGACCTATAATAGGACAAAGGAAGCAAAGAAGAACAAGTCATGAAGAGACTTACACAAGAATGGAGGCATTTGGATGAAAGATTCACCCCAGAAGAAAAGAACAATTATATAAAGACATGTTTCAAGGATACAAGGACAAGCGAGGGCAACAATAACAAACCAACCAGAACAGCTAGGGACACAAGGTGGATAAAGCACAGATGTGGGTCCTACAGGGAAAGGAGGCAGAAAAAGAGGAAGAAGACCTATCAGTGAGACCATCCAAATGGTTGGAGAAATGCTGGTAAACTCAGGAAGAGTGGTACCCTTGTCGGAGGTATTCCAATAGCCAACACATATTTCATTAAATTTGGAAATATTTTATTACAAGGACAATGAATAGATTTGAGATTTTTGGTTATTTTGAAATTCTAGATCCACCATTTAATTCCAAATTTAATGAAATATGTGTTAACCCTTTAAATTGTTAAAATGATCATCACAACATGGAATATTAGAGGGTTGAATAGTAAGAGGAAACATAGATATCTGAAAGAGAGACTTAAAAAAGATAAGCCGAATATAATGATACTTCAAGAAACAAAAATTAGAGAACAAAAATTAAAAGATATTATGAGCATTTTGAAGCTGCATTATGAGATAGTAGGTCAGGATGCTATAGGCAGTGCTGGAGGTTTGGAAATCCTCTTGAACTGAGAGGAGATTCAATTTAAAGATTGGGTCAGTATGCCTTGAATCCTTTTAGGAAAATTCAGGAATATAGGATCTCAGGAATGGGTTATTCTCTCTGATCTTCCTTCAGAACTTGAAAACAATTCGATCCATTTTTCAAAGATTTCCATGGATTGTTGGAGGAGACTTTAATATGATCACATCTCTAAAGGAGAAAAGGGGAGGACTTAGAAGATCAGAGTCAGATATGGAAGCTTTTGGAGATATGATTGTTGAACAAAGGTTGGTAGACATTCAAACGACAAACAAGATTCACACTTGGAACAACAAAAGAGGAGGTATAAACCAAATTAATTTAAGACTAGATAGATTTCTAATATCAGAATAGATCATGAACCGAGATATATTCATTGAAGTAATGATTTTACCGGGAATGGACTTCGACCACTGGCCAATTAAAATAGAACTTGACATCAAAGCTAGTCCCAGGAAAAGGCCTTTCAGGTTTGAAGCCTTCTGGCTTAGGGATCAGAAGTTTATGATGAAAGTAGAGGAATGGTGGAAACAAACCCAACAAAAGGGAAGAAGAAGGATGCAGACCTTCCAACTAAAACTGAAGGTATTAAAAGAAAAAAAAATAAAAAAATGGAACAAAGAGTAATTCAAAAATATCCTCAAGGACTAGCAGTTTCTAGATCATAAGATGAAGAAAGTTCAACAAGAAATTATAATAGTAGGAAAAAGTGAGGATTTAGCTAAAGAAGAGGGGATTATGGTAGGCGAAATTGAAGAAACAAGGAAATAGGAAGAGATTCTATGGAGACAAAAATCTAGAGTGAATTAGCTACGAGAAGGAGAGCGGAACACAAAGTTCTTCCTTCAGGCAATGATCCAACGAACACAGACAAACCAAATATTTTCTATAAGGAATGAAGAAGGACTCCCAGTTACTCAACATGAGGAAATGGAATAGATTCTATTAAATCACTTTAAATATCTCCTTACAGAAACAAATGAATATAGAAGAGAGGCCACTGAGAGAATATGCAATGAAATTCCAAGCATGATCACTAGGGATCAAAATTTATCTCTTATGAGGGCAGCAACTCTGGAAGAGGTAGAGGAGATTATGAAAGGGATGAGGAAGAATAAATCACCTAGACCAGATGGCTTCACAGTTGAATTCTACCAGGCTGGATGGAAATTTCTAGGCCAAGACATTTTGGACGTGGTGGAAGAGTCTCGAAGAAATCAGAAGGTATGTACAGGCTTAAGCTCAACCCTCCCATCTCTTATTCCCAAAACTGCTAAACTTGAGGATCCTCAGGGTTTTAGACTCATTGCCCTTTGTAACGTTATATATAAAATTATTACTACTCTTATGGCTAAAATACTTAAGCCAATTCTTTCTACTATTATTTCCCCAGCACAAACTAGCCTTGTGGAAGGTTGTCAAATACTGGATGGCTTGGTACCCTCCTAAGAAGTCGTTCACTCATTAAAATAAAAAAAGAAAGCAGGGATGATGTTCAAATTCGACCTCTCCAAGGCTTATGATTGTTTGAATTGGGAATACTTGAATTCAGTTTTAAGGGCGTTTGGGTTTTGTAATAGATGGATTGAATGGGTTTTCGCCATGATCTCTACCCCAAATTTGTCCATTCTTTTCAATGGATCACCTTCTAAAACCTTCAAAGCCTCTAGAGGATCACGTCAAGAGGATCCCCTATCCCCCTTCCTATTCATCATCGTGGTGGAGGGGTTAGGAAGATACATCAAAAAAGAATTAAGGGAAAGGAAAATTAAAGGGATCTAGATATGGGGCAATAACCTCCCAATCACGCGCTAGCAATTCGTGGATGATATCATGTTGTTTTGTGTAGTGTCTCTCAAAGAAGAAAGAAGAATAAAAGGAATCCTAGCCCTCTTTATGGAAGCCTCTAGTACGCAAATTAATAAGGAGAAGTCAAGTACATATTTCTTCAACACTACAAGCAATATAAAAAATTATTTAATAAGATTGTTGGGTTTCTATTGAGGAGAGCTACCCACAAAATATCTAGGTACCCCACTAACCCTGAACCTGTTAATGATGATGAATTGGCAACAAACCATTGAGAAAATTACCAAACGATTAGCCAACTGGTCCTTTAGAACCCTAAATATAGCAGGCTGAGTAGTATTGGTCAAGGCAGTCTTACAATCAATTCCAATCTACCAACTATCAGCAATGGCACCCCTAAAGGTGCGTGCACCAAAATGGTAGAGATCTTCAAAAAATTCCTCTGGGGAGGACCGAAGTAGCAAAGAAAGTGGGCACTAGTATCTTGGAAAGACTTAGTGAAAAGTAAAGCCGAAGGGGGATTGAGCCCAAGAGACCCATACTCCTTGAACCAATTAATGGGGGCTAAGCTTTGGTGGAGATGGATGAAGGGAAGGGAACACCTATGGAAAAGAATCTGGACAAAAAAATATAACATGCTGGCTACCCCAGAGGGAATCTTAAGACTGAGGGAAACCTCGAAAGGGTCGACAATATGGAATTTGGCTAGTCAAAATAGGGATATAATATCTAAGCATGCTTTCTGGGAAATCAGGAATGGAAGTTCAGCCAAGTTCTGGGAAGAAGCCTGGCAGCAAAGGGAGAAACTAAACAGCGTACAGGCTCTAAGAGGCACATACCAGAAGGCAATAGAGGAAGTTTTGATCTATGTTAGGGATTTTTGGAATGAAGGAAGCCAAGAGGAATTCTAGAGAACATAGAAAAACCCGGAAGAATAGGATGGACTTATTGCAAGAGAGCAAACAGAGTTGTATATAAAGGAAATGGAGACAAGGAAAATACCTATAAGAACAGGGTCAGACATACTAAGATGGTGTTATTCAATGAAGGGAAACTTTACAATTAAAGAAGCATATCATCTCACCACTCAGCAAGAACAAGATGATATGACAACCATATTGAAACAAATTTGGAAGAGTAACTGGTGGCTAAAAGTGACTTACTTCTTGTGGCTGGTAGGTAAAGGCTGCATTCTGACCTAGGATCAATTTCAAAAATGTGGAATTCAGGGCCTTCCCACATCTTTTCTTTGTAGACAAGATTAAGAAATGCAATAACATCTCTTAAATTGTTGTAGTGGAGCACAAGAACAATGGGGCGAAGTAAGGAGACTCTTTGAAAGGACCAATAGAGATCATCATAACATCAAAGAAACAATTAAACAATTAGGGTGAGGTCAATTCATGAGCCTAGTGGTTAGAAGAGCTTGGAGTCTGATAGTAGGCATGGATATGTGGATGATATGGAAAGAAAGAAATAGGAGAATCTTTCAAAATAAAGAGTTGTCTCTAGAGCAGGTCTGGGAAAAAACCCCGAGTCATATAAGAGAAACTATTCTAGTGGAAACTTGGAGCATATAGGACTGGAAAACGACACTAGAAGAAGAAAAAATTCTAAACAAGCTGAATCTAAAACAAGGAATGGTAGCACCAAAAATGTGGGAAATCCCTGATATAGGACGCAGAAGCCCTATCCATTTCTCTTGTCCCACGGTAGGATTTATCAAACAGAATTTGGTGGACCCTCCAAAGGCAATCCGGGCCCGGTGGGGTTTGGAGGTATTTTCCGAGATGACCAAGGTAGAACAAGATGGATTTACTCAGATAATGGAGGCATCATGAGTAACAATGAGGCAGAGTTGATGGCAATCTACCAAGGACTGAGAATAGCAACAAGAAATGGCTACAACAATCTGGAAGTTGAAGGTGATTCTGAAATGGTTACTAACATAATAAGGAAGCTCAATAAGGGGACAACTTGGGAAAAACTTCTACAAAGCTAGAGAACAGCAAACCTAGTTCAAGATCTAGAAACTATCTCAAAGAGATTTGATTATAAGATTATCAAACATGTAAGAAGGGAAGGCAATAGAGCAGAAGATTTCCTTGCAAATTGAGGAAGTGAAGAACAAGGTGGCAAGCTGGATAGCATTTGGTCAACTCATCCAGAGAAGCCAAGATTAAAGCCTCTCAAAGTGATATTATCCCAAGACTGCCATGATGACATGACCTAAAGATAATTGTCACAGGTGGCCTCCGATCTGGGTGAAAAGGAAGGAAATTTAGGACAGAAGGATAGGGTGTAGGAGAGGATGGACAAGACGACCACCTACTAGTCATAGCATCGTCTAAAACGACATGGTGGCATCCTACATTTCAGCGGGAGTTCCGAGGAAATGGAGTGGAAGGAGTGGGGGAGAGAGAAGGGGAAAATCAGTGGCAGTAGTGGGATGGGACGTGGGCTAGATGGGCTGAATTATTTGAGGGTGGCAAAGGGGAGAGGGAAATTCAGTATGCGTTGAAGGGAAGAGGAGCACGATGCAGTGTAGACATTGGGAGCTTCGACGAGAAAGCATGAACTCAGGTGACAATAAAGGGGAAAATTGCACGCCTGGGTAGAGGCAAGGGGCATGGAAGCAGAGGGTGACAGAGCCAGCTGAATAGAGCTGACCAACCAACTTTGACGGCTGCAAGGCAGCGGTGCGGGAGAAGATCTATGAGGACTGAAGTTCAAGACACAGCTAGAGCATATCGAAAAGGGACGGATGAGGACATCTGCTACTTAATTCAAGAATTGGAAGAAAATGTAATGGAAGATGAGTCAGATCTTGAGATGGAGGGATGGGAAAATATCATCCATGACCCAAGCAACACCAGAGGTCGTATGATGCTTTACAGGCAATCCCTTCATGTGTACTGGGTTCTAAAATGGCTTCTAGCAAAGGCTCTTGAGCAGGTAGTAGAAGAAGTGGCAGAAATAGCCCAAGGAATGCTGAATTTGAAAAAGAAACTAAAAAACTTGCAGGTCATTATGATAATGCAAGACAATAAGTTGGATGAGATTCAACAAAGGTTGATACAGATGTCTCAACACCCAATGATTCCATGGCAACTCTAGTTAATGCAGATTTAGTCACTGAAGATCAGAAGGAGTAACCCTTCCGATTTTATTCTGATTTTTTGTGGATAGCTCTTTCTCTCAGACATTTATATGTTAGTTGTTAGTATGTTAAGTGTTTTTAAATGCACTGTGCACGTAGCTTGGATGGAAAGGCTGGTTAAATTTTGTTTTTGGATGGCTTATAGCAAACTCAGGTGGCCAACAAGTTGGGTTTCCCTCTTGGGCCAGTTGAGGCCATTAGACCGTTGTATTTGTTTCAACTGATTATTGTGAATAGAAAAAGAAGGTACTACCTCTGCTTACAAAAATATATATCTATATCTATATCTATATAT
>APFE030652838.1:0-17284 GCA_000404065.3 Pinus taeda
CGGGATGCGCCGGTGGGTTATTTCAGTGGGGGACCCGCCGGGAATTAAAAATAGGTTTAATAAATGAGCGCGGGGAGGGTAAAAACTATAGGTTTTTTGGGTTTCGTCGGGTTTTCCGCCTGCGCCATTTAATTAAAGATTTGTTTTTTAAACTTTAGGACAGTGGGTTTTTTATGCGGAGAGAGGAAAAAAGGGTTTTTCGATTTTTTGCAGCCGGGTTAGGGGTAAAAGGGGTTTCCCATAGGATTTTCTTTGCACAGTGAGGGTTTAATGAGCAAGATAAGGTGGAATGAGAGGGGAAGCCTGGGAGGTTCATCAAAGTGACCAGGCGTCATTTTGATTCCTTTGATCAGCACCTATGGCTATAGCACCAGGGGAGATATTTATAATCATTTTGGGGTTTATACACCGTGGTGTTTATAATAATAGGAGAAATGGGGTATAGGGAGCTAAGTAATAGAGTCAGTAGTTAATATGGAGAAAACACATGAATGAGGAGTACATCAAAATGAAAAATTTTGCACAAGAAATGTGGCTTTTCCAAACCATAAGAATGTTAAACATTTGAATCTCTTAAGCCTTGTGCTGCCTGGGGAGGGGAGTTAGTAAGGAGTATTTTACAAATGAGGAACAGGGGAGTTAGTCATGCTCCAGTGCTTTTCTCCCTGAAGATATTTCAGCAACTTTGACCTTGGAAGGTACACTATTTCTGCAACCCCAGCTACCTACCCAACTAGATTTCCTAGCATTTTTTGTTCCTTCTTGGAGGGTGCACTTAGACTTGCAAACCCTTTGAATGCCTTTTCTTTTCATTGGCTTTTTCTTTCATTTCCTATCTAATGCAACCCTTATTCCTTCCAAGGTCCCAGATTAGACAGTTGGGAACCTTTGTTTCTCTACCTATCTACTGATCTGCCAAGATTAAACAGTTTGGACAGATATCATTCTCTATTCTACAACAAATAAATTGAAAGCATGGCATGGTCCAGATTAGACTGTTGGGCCACCCATCAAAAGTAAGTTCATGTAGAAACTGAGACAGGCATTAGTCCTTTCTGAGGAAATATGTGATCTTTGCATCATCAAAGCAGAGCATATTTGGACCTTTGACCTCCAATCATGAAATATGAAACCTATTGGTATAGGTATCTAACACCATGGACTATGGCATGAATAACAAGCTACACATAATCATCATTATGTATAAAGTAAATAGTAGTGTCATTTAGACTTGCACACTTTCATGGTCTCTTTTTACTTTTTTGGGGTTCTTATATTCTTATTTTTGACCTTCTCTTTTTCTTTTTGTCCTTTGATATTTCTTTAAGGACATACCCTCTTTATATTTTTTTACTAATATGGAAAACATTTGCGGAAAGCAAAGGTATGCACAATATTACAAGGCTTAACCTTAGTCATTCAAAATTATGACTCCTATTGGTATAGGAACCTAACAGTGGCTCCACTTGGGGATGGTATCTTTTGGAAAGATGTCAAGAACTAGTGAATATCAACATCCTTTTAATTGTTGCTGATGTCACCTTGCAAAGTCTCCTTCCATGAATTAGCATTATTAATACTTATGATAGTAAATATTTTAAAGTTTAGGGCCTTCTCTTCGGGCTTCAACTTCAAATATCACCAACCAATCCAAACTAGACTTTGTAAATAAAGTATGTACAAATGGGAAATGAAAATTAGTAACTTGGTTCAAAGTAATGTTTTAGCATTCGACCATTCATTGGCCCACCTTCTATTTCTGTACCATTAATTTCCTTTAAGAAGAAGGCATTCCTCTGTAAGCATAAATGACATAGGGACGTTTCCATAGGAAATCAAGTTTCCCATGTTTGCCTTTGTCTTCCCTCCTAAAATCCCACTTGAGCACTTTGTCACCAATGTAGAAATATTCAACATTGGTTCTCTTATCAATAATCTTTTTAATCTTTTCCTACACAACTTGAGACCTAACATAGACCTCTTCCCTAGTTTTTTGTAGATGAATAGTTTGGTTGATTCTTCTTTGGATACTATTTGGTTTAGCCTACAATTCTTGAAGTATCTTCATTACTGGTACTCCCAAAGAGGATGGAAAGACAACTTCCATCCTATAAACTAGTTAGTAGGGAGAAGTACCAATTAATTTCTTAGTTATCATTCTGTTTGCCCATAAGGCATTGACTAACTTTTTGTTCCAAGTTTTCTTATTGTCATCTAGTAACTTCTTGATGATATTTACTAGGATTTTGTTTGAGGATTCTGCCAGTCCATTACCTTGAGGGTAATGGGTTGTGGAATGGCCAAGGGAGATATGGTATTAGTTGCAAAAATCTATCATTCTTTTGGATTTAAAGGTTGTTGCATTATCAGTAAGAAGCTTAGTTGGAAATCCAAATCTTGATAGAATATTGGTTTCAAGGAAGGTTATGATAACAGTATCTATGGCTTGCCTTGAAGGTATGACCTCTATCCATTTTGTGAAGTAGTCTGTGGTGGTGAAGATCCATTTAAGTTGAGCAGATGAGGGTGGGTGAATTTCAATAATGAATTCTAAACCCCATTGTTGGAAAGGCATTTCTACAGAGATTTGCTTGAGGGGTAAAGGTAATATATTTTTCTTCCCCTAAAAATTTTTGGCATTTGTGATAGGAGGTCCCATATATTTTTGACATCAAAAAATAAGGTAGGCCAGTAGAAACCAGCTCTAAGGATTTTATCTGTAGTGGTCTTCCAGTAAAGGTGTCCTCCACAGTCACCTGCATGAAACTCTTGCAAAACTTTGTCAGAATATTCTTTTAATAAGAAACTAAGAAGAATACCTTCATGATCTCTCCAAAATAGAGCATTGTCTAAAATACAAAATTTCAAGGATTTCAACTTCAAAAATCTTCTTTTAGTCTTAGATAATTTAGGAGGAGCTTGTAAATTCAGCAAAACATAAATAATATCAGAATACCAAGGAGATTCAAGAAAGGCCTAGCTGATTATTGGAGTTGTCATCTCCTCTTCATTATTTATTACTACAATAAAGTTTATATCCAAGGCCTGATAGTTGGATTCAGCCATGAGCTTGGATAAACCTTGGCCCTTGATTAACTTAGTAGGTATGATTTCTATATCATACTCTAAAATAGTAGCAATCCAATTTCCCCTCTTTCCATCAGGATCATCCTGAGTTGGGATGTCTTTAACTACTGAATTACGAACGTAGGCTGCTATATGAGAATATAAAATGTATACCCTAAAGTCTTTAATGGCTATGACTAAAGCCAAGGCTTGTTTCTCCAATATATTATATTTCAAGGGGCAATCTCTTAGGATTTCGCTAAAGAAAGCAATGGGTTGTTCACAACACTGGTCATTTTTCTTCAATACAACTCCAACAATTGTGTGCTCATAAGAAAGGGAAAATAAGATGAAATTTTTCTCAAATTTAGGACTCATTAACACAGGTGTTTTAGTCAAGGCTAGTCTAATGTCTTCAAATGATTTTTTGGCCTCAACGGTCCATTTTATGGTGGAGTCCTTTTCCAGCATGTTGTTTAGTGATCTAATTAATTCTTCTAGATTAGATATAAATCTTCTAAGAAAAAATATGTTTCCTAAAACAGCTTGTAACTCTCTAATGTTCCTAGGGTGTATTATTTGCAAGATGGATTCTATTCTAGCAGGGTCTATTCTTATACAATCTTTTAAAATTATGTGACCTAACAAATTTCCTTCTTCTAACCCAAACAAGGACTTTTTGGGTTCAAGGAGATTCCAAATCTCCCGCATTTAATAAAAAATTGTCTTAGATGATCCAAATGTTGATTGTCATATTTTGAAAATACAATAATATAATCTAGATATATCACGAGGAGATCATGAATTTCTTTTGCAAAGGCTATATCTAGAGCCCTCTGGAAAGTGGCTTCTGCATTCATTAGCCCAAAGGGCGTTTTCACATACATAAATGTCCCCCAAGGATTAGTAAAGGCAGTTTTGGGTTGGTCATCAGGATGAACCAAGATTTAGTTGTAACCACAAAACCTGTCCAACATCAAGATTCTTGTTGATCTAAATACTCTCTGTAAAATGTGGTCCATTTTGGGGAGAGGGTAATTGTCTTTTAGTGACACTTTGTTGAGGTTTCTGAGATCCACACAGAGTCTGATATCACTAGTTTTCTTTCTAGTTGGCACTGAATTTGAGACCCAGTCAGAAAATTTGATTGGTGCAATTATTTTGGCATCATACATAATCTGAATCTCTTTTTCAATTGCAGTGAATAGGACAGGATTAGTCCTTCTAAGTTCTTGTTTGAAAGTTTGTTGATTTTATTTAATAGGAATTGTGTGCGGGATGATGTTTGTGTCATAGGATTTGAGGTCCTCATAACTCCAAGCAAAGACATCCTGAAATTATTTCAACAATTCAATGTATTTCCCTTTTTCAGTTGGGGGTAGTGATTTTGAAGGTTTGATTAGTTTAGGGTTTTCATCGGTGCCTATATTACATTCCTCTATATCAGATCTTGAAGGTTCCATTTTAGGTTTCCTAGGAACATCATTTGAATCAAATAAATCTTCCAGAGGGGTTAGCCCCTTTGGTAAGAAATTATCCTTGAGATTAATTACTTCAATTTCTTCACTGCTTATTTCATCAATCTCAATTTTCTCTAAGTTATCTACATATAATTTGGTAAATTTAGTTGGGTTGAATCTATCTATTTCATCACCTTCTATCTCATTTATTTCTATCTCATCCTTAGTTTGAAGATCTATTGATGTATCAGAATCTATATTTTTATTGGTAAATTCCTCTTCTAAAATTATAAATTTATTTATCTGTTTATCATCAGAAAATATTTTCCAGTTCTTCAAATTATCTGGATTACAAGTCAGTGCCTAACTTTAGCAGTGTACTGATGGTAAGGTTGGAAGGGTAATTTGCAGGTGCTAGAAAACGTTGCTAAACTATGGGCTTGCATGTTTTTTTTTTCTAGGGATTACTGCAAGCTTTGTTTCTAGGAAAGTGTTAAGTATTTCTACGATAGTTCCCCTATAAAAACTTAATATAGGATCCTTTGTCATATATACAACATCAATGTGTTTTATAATTAATTTAGAGTCTCCCATGACAGAAACTCTTTCAGCCTCTAGATCCCTATCTAACCTAAGGCCTAAAATTAATGCCTCATACTCGACCATATTATTGGTACATTTAAAATTCAATCTATATGCATGGCCTTCTGAGTAATTATTTTCAAAATTATATATCCACACTCCTACTCCTACTCCTAACCTATTGACTAACCCATCAAATTCTAGATGCCACAATATCTCATGATCTATATTTACACTATCTGGTGCAACAAACTTTTCATCATTTATAACAATTTGACTGTCTTTCTCATTGAACAGTTTTGTAGTCTGATTAGTTTCATTTTGTGTAGAAACTGCAATTTCTTTTGGTTTTGTGTTAGTACTGCCTAAAATTTGTTCTTGTGTTTGACCAACATTATACAGGATAAAAGAATCAATATCTGAGCGTATGTAGTAGATGGGAAACTTTTGAGGCTGATCCTGGCTACTTACCGTATATCTCATTAAGGTTTCTTGGTATAGTTTCTTAGGCTGTCCAAAAACAAAGATTGTTGCATATGACATATCTAGTTGTAAGGATCCCCGATGTTTGGCTCCCCATCAGCTGGATAACAACATCCCATTCTTTGGTGGGATTTCAGCAACTACAATATCCATAAGGATGCTTTGGAAAGATATTGAACTAAAGTGACACACAGGTCTTTGATCAGTTCTAGACACTTTACCTAACTAGAGTCAAATAAGAATAAGCCTTTGTAAGGCCTTGTAATGTCTGGGTTTAATTTCTCCATCACTAATTTGGGCATTAAGTTGTGGGAGGCCCCAGAAACAAAATCGCATTGTGTAGAATTTTTTCATGGATATTAAGGCTAATGTAAAAAGGTGGAACTCCTCTTTCTAATGGTTTTCCATTAACATATGGACCAAATATGAGTTTTGGTTGGTCATCAAACAAGTTAACCAAATCCTCATTTTCAGCGATGTTTAAGGTCTAGTTTATCTGTGATTTATAAGTTTCATTCTTGATGAGTTTTGTTAAAGGGACTGAAATCTTTAGCTTTGCTATCTCTGTTCCTGAATTGAATGGAAAAGAGACCTTTTCTCTTTGAAGGTTTTGAATTTTTGCAGTAGGGATTTGAGTAGGCTAGTCTTCTTTTCCTTTATTGGGGATCTCCTTACGTAGATTTTCAAATCTGATGTTTTGAGCTTTGTCCACTGGTTCCTTAGGGGGAATTGAAGTGGATGGTTGATCAACAGAACATTGAGATGAGGTTATGACTACAATTGTGGGGCTAGAAGGTTTTGGGTTCTCCCTAGGGAGAATTTCGAGGATGGCTTCCTTTAATTTCTTGGGTTGATTTTGCACTGTTTTCTTGGTTTAGTCAGGGACATCAGAATTCTTTTTGCGTCTTAGATTATACTGTTTATGAAATTCGAAGATGGCAGAATCATATCCTTGTTTCTAATCAAATGATTCCCCATACTATATTTGTAATTGCTCCAACATATATAGTTCTTTCTCATCTTGGGTTAGAAAAACAATGTCCTCATCATTTATTCCCATTAGGTTAATTTATGTATCCTGTTTTGGATCTTCTGGGTGGAATGTCGTTGCATAATTTTCTTGAAAAGGAGGCCTAATTTTCTAATTTGGTCCATTTTTCCCAATGTTTTGGTTTTTTCTAAAATTTGGGTTTCTAACTGGAGGTGCTTGTTGGTTATCCCATTGAGGTTTCCTCTCCATATTCTCTATTCTATCCATTAGTCTTTCCATACTTTTGGCTAAACTATCTATTTTAATGTTAGATGGTCAAGATTCATCCTTAGTAGTTCCTCTCCTTTCATTTCTAACTCTAGCCCTTTTAGCTAACAGATTAGCTTCTACACTAACAGCTGCACTTTGCATTTCTTCTAATGTTAGGGGGTTCCTTTCCCTAATTTGGTATGCCATATCTATGTCAAAACCATCAGGTAACTTTATTAATGCTAAGTTAGGTGGGGGCCTGAGATTAATTGGGATTGTGTTATATATAATATTGAATCTAGTGTAGTAATCTTGAACAGTTTCATTAGGTCCTCTTCTAATATTCTCATATTCTGAAAGGATTTATAAGGGATTCTTTTTCTTTTTCCACCTATCAATAAACAACCTTTGGAAATTTTCTAGGTCTACAATGTGGTTGGCGGGAAAGGCTTTAAACCACTTCTTGACATCACTAGTTAGAGTTTTGTTAAAGAGTCTCATCTGGACATCTGCTTCATCTATTTCATGTAGTTCAAAAAATTTAGACATCTTGTTTACATGCTACTGGGCAGTGCAATGACCAGTAGCATCAAATAGGAAAATCTTACTCTAATAATCTACATGCATAGCATGAAGTTGGGCAGGTAAAACAAGAGGAGCATATCTGTTTGCCATTGTTGTAGGTTGGGAGGGGCTGAGATGTGGGCTTGATGCACTTGGAGATGATGTAGTAGATGAGGAATGAGTAATGATAGGTTGGTGAGGGAGTGTAGGTATAAATGGTGGTGAATAATGGACTTCAGAAGGTATTATTGTTGAAGTTGAAGGGAACAATAGTGAACTCAAAGTAATGGACAACTATTCAGAAATCTCAGGGGTCATGTTAGTATTAATGGATGATTGTGGAGATTTCATAATGTATTCATCAATTGATTTGTTGGCCTATTGAATTTCAAAGTCTACAATAAAATTACGATCTAAAACTGTTTCATCGATTGCATTTCCAAATTTTGTTTTAAATAATGAAAGATCAAATGACACATCAAAGGGAAGTTATCCTAAAAGTAACCACTCATCAAGACATGAATTAGCTTTAACTAATGGTATTTGACTAACCAAACTTTCTTCTTTTTTATATTTTCTTGAAATTAGGTTGGGATTATCAACTACTGGGCTAGAGTTTGGGCTTGGATTAGCCCTAGTAAAATGAGTCTTCCTAGAAGCCATAATTTAAATTTTTTAATTGTTCTTGTAAGATTTTTTTTTTTAAATAACTTCTAACAAATAGCTTTAAGAGGCTCAAAATGTAGATTTAGAATTTTCTTAAAGCTTTATTAGGATTGAGGATTCGATGGCCCCTAGTGCGGTAGCCACTATGTTATCACTCAGAAATTTCTCTAGAAGTTATTTAGAAGAAAGAAAATGACCGAGGTAACCACAAACCAACTTTTGGGCATAGGCTCTGGCCAATCTAGGCTTAGAGAGGGCTCTCTCTATATGATTTAGCTTTGTTTGTTGGGATTTCAGGCTAGTTATGAATGTTCAGGGGGGTTTGATTTGTATTTAAGATTGGATGGTGGGATCATTGAAACAGATGGATATAATGATGTCTGTAGACCATTGGGCTATGGAGTCAATAGAAGGGTAATAGAACTGGATCAACTCACTAAAGGGAATGTTCAAAGGGAAAGCTAGTAGGGTAAAGTGTAGGTATTTGGAACAAAGGGGTGTAATGTTTAATTAGGGTGAGAGAGAAATTAAGAATTCCCAGACCAGGATGTAAATGAGGAATGGAGGGTAATCGAAAGCAAAGGGCACTTAAGAATCCCTTGATCTAGATTAGCTAAAAAAAACTAAACTAAGGAGAAATTAGGAAGTCCTTAACTTAGATATCAGTAGAAAACATTTTTATGCCTAGCTGTTAAAATAGAGTGTAATTAAAAAAATTCTAAGATATTGTTCCAGTTATGGCATTCATATTCAAAAACACATTAAAGATTGTGGAAATTTTTTAAGAAAGATAACAATAACAAAAGAGAATACTTGTCTACACTTCGCTCAACACAAGAATCCTGTGAAATATATTGTTTTTATTCATCAATCCAACTTGTTGGCTCAGTCAGTGATATAATAACTTTACAATATTTCGATCAAGAAGTCTATAGAAATGTCTAAGAATCCACCCTACACACTTAGAATTGTGAAGTATTTATACAAATATTATTACAAAATATCTCAAACTAACTTGAGATTTAATCTAGGAAATGAAGATATCTTCCTGCAAGAAGATAGAGACAACTATTGAACTGCTTTCATGTTGTCCCATTTATTGTTGTACTATTAGACTTTACGGTTTGGTTTCTATCCGTTTATGCTCTTTGTTGTTTGAATCTTTCACGCTGGAGGCTTCATTTACCTTAGGTTTCATCTCATACTCGTTTACACTGATACTCTTTCACTTTGATGATCTGACTTTATCCTTTACTGTGTTTTCAGTTTTACTGTACATTTTACCTATTTGTTGTGTGTTTCAACAATAAATTATTTAGTTCTTATGTGTATCAGCATCTGGTAGTGGATAGCGGTCAAGTTTCTATATGTTTTATCTATTTGTCTTCTAACTGTATACTCTGCCTGGTTCCTCTGTTTTGACAATAAATGCTTCTGTGTGAATGTTTTCTTCTCTATTTTGTGTATAATTGTCTTCTTCTTATTAATACAACATTCTGAATAGGTTTCATGTCAAGCCTTGGAATAAATAAGTTTTTTGACTAGTATCAAATTGTTTACCCAAGGTCTCATCTTCTACCAATTTCTTGCAAAATTCAATAATTATTAAGAAAACACGGGTCGACAGTAAAGGAAATTGATGACTTCGTTGCACAGGGATGTCCAGGGAAGGATTTGTGGCAATGTTTTGAAAGTAATCAGAGGTAGAATTGTGTTTCAAAGGTTCAGGGTGGTGCCGAAGGGTTTGATAAGTTTTACTATGAAATGGGAAAAAGGAACGAAAACTAGGGTTTCCAGGGTTTAACGAGGAACTTTTAAAATTTGACATGGAAATTCATATTCATGTAGAGTAAGTGGTTTATTGGGTCAAGTGGGGAGGCGGTATTGGAGGTTGTCGCACCGCTTATGAGGTGAAGGTGGCGCTGATGAGGGGTCACCCGATCTACCCTAGCGATTGACATGTAGTCTTTGGGGTTCGAGGGAAAACCACTTTATTGGGAAGGTAACGATCGGCCATCGGGCACAGCCAATATGGCTATGGACCATTGGATGAGGGGGATGATGATTGGATGGAAACCGGGTGAGGGAAGCACGTAGGTGATAAAGATTAGGCTTTGAGGGGGCCGAGGTGTTTTAATCCTCGGCAGTATGGGATTATTTAAGACTTAATCACAGGTTTAAAACAATCAAGTGTGGCTTAATGTAGGTTTAACTTAACATCAAGTAAAACCTTAACTTCAGATAAAAGTCAGGTGTCCATGAGCCTGATATGGCTGCACATTGTCGGATTTGGGCGTAGATGATCAGACGGTGATTGGGTGGTTAAGTAGCACAGATGGGATGGGAAAAGGTTTAGGGGGACCGAGTCTTTAATCACGGTGGATTGTGATTATTTAAAGTTAATGAGGGGATTTTTTTGTTTTGTTGGGATAAGGGGTAAATGTATAGTTTTAATTAAAACTAAGGGTTGAGAGCATTTACTTGTGGGATTTAATTAATATACGGGAAAAGGTTTTATGGGATTTATATAATAAAATTAAAAATTAATATGAATTGTGATGGGTAGAGTGGATATATCCTTAAGTAAAATGGTAATGTTTGTGCATACACTTTATACTTAGGATAAAACGTTTTTTGTGGGTTTTTTGTGTGAAATAGTATGTACATGGGGGTTTTCACTTTTCCTAGGCAAATGAAGTTTACCCTTAGGAAAAGGGGTTTTATTGGGGTAATGAGGGGGAAATTAATTTCATGAAGGGGATTCCAACACTTGATGTCCATAAGTCATTAAGTTGAGTGTCCATTCCCACCAAAAGTTAGGGAAATGCTCTGAGCCTCTTTGACTTGAAGGATTTAAAGTGCTAGAATATACTTGAGGATAGGAAATTAGTGAGTAAGGGGAAAAATTGAATGGGGGGGGGGGGGGTAATTACATTTAACTTGCAAACCTTTGTTTCTGCTCCCATAGTTGATCATGCATATAAAAATATGTGTCTAATCATGATGCATGTGTTTTGATCCAATCAACTTTACACTTTAACAACCTTATTCTACTTACCCATTTACTTATCTTACCATCTTTTCTTCATTTTATTTGGGTGCATTTAGACTAGCAAACCCTAATCTTATCTTTTATTTTATAAAACAAACTATCTATTTATGAGCTTATATCATCTAAAGGCACAGATTAAACTGATGAGCTCCTTTTATTTTCTCTACCTATCTAATGATCTGCCAAGATTAAAATGTTTGGTCAGATTTTATTTTCTAACTATAAATGTAAAATTCAAAGCATGAAGTAACCAAGATTAAGCAATTTGATTAGCATGGACTATGGGATGAATAGCAAGCTGCACACAATCATTATTATGCATAAAATAAATATTAGTGGCATTTGACTTGCACACTTTCATGGGCTCTTTTTACTTTTTTGGGGTTCATATATTCTTATTTTTTGACTTTCTCTTTTTATTTTTGTCCTTTGATGTTTCTTTTAGGACATGCCCTCTTTATATTTTTTAATTTTGTTTACTTATATGGAAAATATTTGTAGAAAGCAAAGGTATGTACAATATTACAAGGCTTAACCTTAGTCATTCAAAATTATGACTCCTATTGTTATAGGAACCTAACGGTGTCCGAAATGGAAAACAAAAGACAATACAATCTGCAGGATCAACAAAATAAAAGGACGGAGGTTGCGGTAACAAGTCCACATGACAACCAATAGGCTTGCAAGCCAAATTTGCACAAATATCAAGGATAGGTGGGATAAGAGGATGTGACTATTCAATAGATGTGCGTGCACCTTCTCGCACCTTGCACTATGGAGCTAGAGCTATTAGACGAGAAGAGGACGGATGGTCACTTGTGATAGCGACCTTGTCCATCGTATATTTGGTAGCTCTAACATCGTGTTATGCTGGGAGGGATTCAAATGATTCTAAGAACTGCATATTTTCAGATATGTAAAGAATATACTTAAATCTTCCATGAAGGAATTACCAATCAATTTCATCTTCAAGAAATCGATATGCAAGATTATGAAAGCGCATGTAAAATTGTTTAACTGATTCATCGGGTGCTTTTCATAATTTCATAATTTCTTTATTGAGTGCTTTACAATCAAAAATGATTGAAAGCATGATCTATCTCTATGATCAGATGATGGAAAGAGTAAATATATTTTTCTGTGAGTGTGGCACACCAATGTAATGGGTTCCCTCAAAGTGGATCTTCAAATATTTCATTCCTTTGACAGGAGCCTACAATGCCAACCACATGTCTAACCAAGGCTACTTGGCCTCCACCGTTGTGTGTTTGAAGCAACAAGTTATTCCGGAGCTCTTTCGAGATTTCAAAGTCATTTCCATAAGACATGCACTTCGAAAGAGAAATTTTTTATTTAGTTATGATAAGTATGTGGAGATTCAATACATATTGTGAGGACTCGACTTGTCATCTAGCCCTCCTTCTAGCACAAAAAATGTTAACGGTGCTAGATCCACCAAAATTCATGGGATCTCCTTAGTATGAAGTCCCAACTAGACCTCACAAAGTTTGGTGTAGGAGTCCCATCTGGTATGATGGCCCGGTTGCCATTATCTTAAAGATTTACCTTAATTGTTTCTTGTCAGCACATGACAGTGGTTTACTTTGTCTTTGAACATCGATGTTCTGCATTGCTAGTGAGTGCTTAGTGTCGCTTAGGTCAAGGCTCTTTCACTGTGGAGGGAGAGGGTGAAAGTGAGTCTTAAGTCAAAATGGAATCGTCCAAACTCTGTTAGAGACACACAATACAACAAGACATCCACAACTTCTGACGGAGTAGTCTACATGGATGCAGCAATCATAGAACACAAGGTGACTAGATAGCACATACAACACACAATGGAATAGTTTGCATGAGTTCTACAGTCATTATAACAAGTTTACGAGAAAGCATCTGTCTAGTGTCTGGTGGAATATTCCACACTGGCGAGACAACGTTAACAACTGATACAACAAATTTCCAACAGCATGTGTACGAGAACAACCGGAATAGTTCAACTGCCTTAATACAAGTTAAAGAAACATGCATTATAAGCATCCAAAGAATAGTCTTACAAATGAATATAATACATGTGTGAAAATGTGATAGGATGGGAAAATGTTTAGGGGAGCCAAGTATTTAATCACAACAGATTGGGATTATTTAAGGTTAATGATGGTATTTGTTTGTTTTGTCAAGATAAAGGGTAAATGTATAGTTTTTATTAAAACTAATGGTTGGGGGTATTTACTTATGGGATTTAATTAATATACTGGAGAAGGTTTTATGGGATTCATATAATAAAATTAAAAATTAATATGAATTGTGATGGATGGAGTGGATATATCCTTAAGTAAAAAGGTAATGTTTGTGCATACGCTTTACACTTAGGATAAAATGTTTTTTGTGGGGTTTTTGGGTGAAGTAGGATTTATATGGGGGTTTTCACTTTTCCTAGGCAAATGAAGTTTATCCTTAGGAAAAGGGGTTTTATCAGGGTAATGAGGGGGAAATGAATTTCATAAAGTGGATTCCAACACTTCATGTCCATAAGTCATTAAGCCGACGGTCCGGTCCCACCAAAAGTTAGAGAAATTCTCTAAGCCTCTTTATCTTGAAGGATTTAAAGTGCTAGAATATACTTGTGGATAGGAAATTAGTGAGTAAGGGGGAAAATGAATGAGGGGGAGTTAGTTACATTTAACTTGCAAACCTTTGTTTTTTCTCCCATAGTTGATCATGCATATAGAAATATGTGTCTAAGCATGATGCATTTGTTCTGATCCAATCAACTTTACACTTTAGAAACCCTTCTTCTACTTACCCATTTACTTATCCTAGCATCATTTCTTCATTTTATTTGGGTGCATTTAGACTAGCAAACCCTTATCTTATCTTTTCTTTTATAAAACAAACTATCTATTTCTAACCTTATATCATCCAAGGGCTCATATTAAATTGATGAGCTCCTTTTATTTTCTCTACTTATCTAATGATCTACTAAGATTAAATTTTTTGGTGAAATTTTATTCTCTAACTACAAACATAAAATTCAAAGCATGAAGTAACCGAGATTAAACAGTTTGAGTACCATGGACTACGGCATGAATAACAAGCTGCACATAATCATTATTATGTATAAAGTAAATAGTAGAGGCATTTAGACTTGCACACTTTCATGGTCTCTTTTTACTTTTTTGGGGTTCTTATATTCTTATTTTTGACCTTCTTTTTTTCTTTTTGTCTTTTGATATTTCTTTAAGGACATACCCTCTTTATATTTTTTAATTGTTTTTTACTAATATGGAAAACATTTGCAGAAAGAAAAGGTATTATGACTCCTATTGGTATAGGAACCTAACAGTGGATCCACTACGGGATGGAATCTTTTGAAAATATGTCAAGAACTAATGAGTATCAGCAGCCTTTTAATTGTTGTTGATGTTACCTTGCAAAGTCTCCTTCTAGGAATCTACATTATTAATACTTATGATAGTATAAATATTTTAAAGCTTAGGGCCTTCTCATCGGGCTTGAACTTCAAATATCACCACCCAATCCAAACTAGACTTTGTAAATAAAGTATGTACAAATGGGAAATGAAAATTAGTAACTTGGTTCAAAGTAATGTTTTAGCATTCGACCATTCACTGGCCCACCTTCTATATCTGTACCATTAATTTCATTTAAGAAGAAGCCATTATTTCCTCTGTAAGCATAAATGACATAGGGACCTTTCCATAGGAAATCAAATTTCCCATGTTTGCCTTTGTCTTCCCTCCTAGAATCCCACTTGAGCACTTTGTCACCAATGTAGAAATCTTCAACCTTGGTTCTCTTATCAAAAATCTTTCTAATATTTTCCTGCACAACTTGATACCTGGGATAGACCTCTTCTCTAGTTTTTAGTAGATGAATAGTTTGGTTGATTCTTCTTCGGATACTATTTGGTTCAGCCTGCAATTCTTGAAGTGTCTTCATTATTGGTACTCCCAAAGAGGATGGAAAGAAAATTTCCATCCTATAAACTAGTTGATAGGGATAAGTACCAATTGATTCCTTAGTAGTCAATTTATCTGCCCATAAGGCATTGACTAGATTTGTGTTCCAAGTTTTCTTATTGTCCTCTAGTAATTTCTTGATGATATTTACTAGGATTTTGTTTGAGGATTCTGCCAGTCCATTACCTTGAGGGTAATAGGTTGTGGAATGGCTAAGGGAGATATGGTATTAGTTGCAAAAATCTATCATTCTTTTGGATTTAAAGGCTACTGCATTATTAGTAATGAGATTAGTTGGACATCCAAATCTTGATAGAATATTGGTTTCAAGGAAGGTTATGATAATAGTATCTATGGCTTACTTTTAAGGTATGACAACTATCCATTTTGTGAAGTAGTCTATGGTGGTGAGGATCCATTTGTGTTGAGCAGATGAGGGTGTGTGAATTTCAGAAATGAAGTCTAAACCCCATTGCTGGAAAGGTATTTCTACAGAGAATGGTTTGAGGGGTAAAGGTAAGATCTTTTTCTTCCCCTCAAAAATTTGGCATTTGTGATACGAGGTAACATATTTTTTGACACCAACAAATAAGGTAGGCCAATAGAAACTGGATCTAAGGATTTTATCTGCAGTGGTCTTCTAGTAAAGGTGTCCTCCATAGTCACCTACATGAAACTCTTGCCAAACTTTGCCAGAATATTATTTTAATAAGCAATTAAGAATAATACCTTCATGATCTCTCCAAAACAGAGCATTGTCTAATATACAGAATTTCAAGGATTTCATCTTTAAAAATCTGCTTTTAGTCCTAGATAATTTAGGAGGAGCTTGTAAATTTAGTAAAACATAAATAATATCAGCATACCAATGAGATTCAAGAAAGGCCTAGCTGATTAGTGGAGTTTCCATCTCCTCTTCATTATTTATTGTTGCAATAAAGTTTATATCCAAGGCCTGACAATTGGATTCAGCCATGATCTTGGCTAAACCTTGGCCCTTGATTAACTTAGTAGGTTTGATTTCTATATCATACTCTAAAAGGGTAGCAATCCACTTTCCCCTGTTTCCATCAGGATCATCCAGAGTTAGGATGTCTTTAACTACTGAATTAGGAACTTAGGCTACTATATGAGAATATAAGATGTATACCCTAAATTCCTTAATGGATTTGACTAAAGCCAAGGCTTGTTTTTCCAATACATTATATTTCAAGGGGGAATCTCTCAGGAATTTTTTAAAGAAAGCAATGGGTTGTTCACAGCCCTGGTCATTTTTCTTAAATAGAACTCCAGCAATTGTGTGCTCAGAAGAAAAGGAAAATAAGATGAAATCTTTGTCAAATTTAGGATTGATTAACACAGGTGTTTTAGTCAAGGCTAGTTTAATTCCTTCAAAGGATTTTTTAGCCTCAACAGTCCATTTTATGGTGGAGTCCTTTTCGAGCATGTTGTTTAGTGATCTAATTAATTCTAATAGATTAGATATAAATCTTCTAAGAAAAAGTATTTTTCCTAAAAGAGCCTGTAACTCTCTAATGTTCCTAGGGTGTCTTATTCGCAAGATGGCTTCTATTCTAGTGGGATCTATTCTTATACCATCTTTTGAAATTATGCGACCTAACAAGTTTCCTTCTTCTAACCCAAACAAGGACTTTTTGGGGTTCAAGGAGATTCCAAATTTCTTGCATTTAATGAAAACTTGTTTTAGATGATCCAAACGTTGATTGTCAGATTTGGAAAATACAATAGTATAATCTAGATATACCACAAGGAGATCATGAATTTATTTTGCAAAGGTTATATCCATAGCCCTCTAGAAAGTGGCTTCTGCATTCATTAGCCCAAAACACATTTTCACATACATAAATGTGCCCCAAGGAGTAGTAAAGGAAGTTTTCGGTTGGTCATCAGGATGAACCAAGATTTGGTTGTAACCACAAAACCCATCCAACAACAAGATTTTGGTTGGTCCAACTACTCTCTGTAAAATGTGGTTCATTTTGGGGAGAGGGTAATTGTATTTTAGTGACACTTTGTTGAAGTTTCTGAGATCCACAGAGTCTGATCTCACCAGTTTTATTTCTATTTGGCACCAAATTTGAGACCCAGTTAGAAAATCGGATTGGTGCAATTATTTTGGCATCATACATACTCTGAATCTCTTTTTCAATCGCAGGTAATAAGACAGGAT
>APFE030652856.1:16585-40862 GCA_000404065.3 Pinus taeda
TGTTGATATTCAATGTTTTACCTGGAAAGATCTCAATGGCGGAACTACCAAACTCTTCCATAGAGAAAAGAGACATTTGTCTAGATGATAGATACTCAATGTCAGAATCTAACTGAAATTGGGTGTGGTCATATTCTGAATATGTTTCAAAGTTTTCTAATGTGTTCAGAATTTGACTATCTTCACTGACTTCAGAAATGGTAAAGACAGGTTGTATAGTGTCCTCATCATCAACCCACTCATTATCTCCTATTTCTGTAATTGCTTTTGCTGGAGGATACAGATTGAATTTCTTTGTCGAATTACCATTAGAAATATACATATCCCCAGACCTACAACTAATAAAGGCATCAGCTATGGCTAGCCAAGGTCTTCCTAAGATGAGAGGCTGTCCTCCTAAATTACTCTTGGGAGTTAAAATCATGAAGTCTATTGGATATTCCCAAGAGTCTAAGGAGACCGCAATGTCTTCTAATACACCATCTGGTTTGATAATTGATCGATCTTCAAGTTGTAGTAAATTAGGTGTAAAAAGAAGATTAGGAAGTTTCAGCTGTTCCATAGTCTGTCTACTCATGATGTTGATAGCAGCCCCTAAATCAATCAAAGTATTTGGAATTTCTATCCCATTGATATGGGTTTTGACAATTGGATTACTGGGATCTACATACTTCTGCATAGTAATTTTTCCCATCATGATATCTGCAATTTTTCCTACCAGGTGGATTCTTCTTGTATCTCTAGGTTTCCTTCCTGGTCTTTTAAGACTCAACTCCTTTATTGTTTTTGCTAGAATAGGAATTTCTCTAATGGCTTGTAACAAGGGAATCTTAATACAGACATTCTTCAATTCATCTAGAAAATCATAGTCTGGCAACAAGATTTGTTTTTCCACCCCTTTGTCAATTTGTAATCTCTCAGGAAAAGGAGGTGTGGATGAAGATGTAGGTTGCTCAACTATAGGAGTTGTGGGGGTTAACTCTTTTTCTTTTTCTTTCTGAGTGCTTGGGTTTTGAAGAGATACTTCAGAACCTTTATTGGCTTCAAGAGAATCTTCCTCAGAAATGCTTTGCTTTTGGGCATCTATAGAAGGTTTATCTAAGACTCTACCAAATCTGAGTTGTACATCATTGAGAGGAACAATCATATAAGTAGGAAATGGTTGACCTTCTATTATGTAAGCATTTTGAGGGTTTTTATTATTGGGGTTTGGTAATGGCTGGGAAGGAAGTTGATTTGGCTTTTGTTGGAATGGAAGCAAGAGCTGAGAATTTGGATTCTGTTGAGAAGGTTGTTGTTGTTGTGGAAATGGCAATGATAGTTGTGGATTTTGATTTGGAAGTTGTGGAGCTTGTTGGTTTTGAAAAGATGGAGGATATTGATAAAATTGAGCAAATCTCCCATAAGGATTTTGCATACCTTGTACCCATGATTGAAATGGATTTTGTTGTTGGGGCCAAGGTTGTTGCCAAGGATTCCAATTTGGTGGGGTTTGAAAGTTCATAGAGTTGTTAAACCCTTGGTTTTGTTGCCCCTGCCAAGGTCTCCTTGCAACAAAACAGAGAGACTCAATTGTATTTGGATCTTCTTGAAAGACAGCTTTGAGCCCAGGAATTGAAGGACAATCCTTGGTCTCATGATTCTCTGAAAAAATCATACATGTTTCTACAACTTTTGCATCCAAGGGACATTCCCTTAGAGAATGTTTCTTTCTACATTTTGAACAAAAGATGGCCAAAGCTTCAGCTTCTGCTTTCTGCTTATTGTGTATCTTAAGAGTGTCTAGTTGCTCACTTAGACTCCCTAAGATATCAGTTTTGAATTCATCAAGAATATTTCCAATCTCAGACCTACTTACTGATCCAGTTGTAGATTTGTTTGCTCTGATGAGAGAAGGATCTTTAGGCCCTTTCCCAGTTTTTGATTTTACCCTTGAGAGATGGACACATAGCTCTGCTATATCATGAAGTGGAAGTTGAAATATATCTCCTTTTCCCATCATGTTCAAAATATCTATCCATTCATCTCTAATGGCTTTTAATAGAAGGGCTTTCAAGGTTTCTTCATCAAGGTTACTCATTTTTGCTCTTTTGAGGTTATACTGAAATCTTTCAAGTAGATCCTCCAAGTTTTCATCCTCTTTTTGTACCACTTTGAATACCTCGTCCTTATGATTGGTGGGCATGCAATAGTCCAGGTATCTATCCAAAAATGTTTGTTTCATATCATTCCATGTCCTAATGGATTGGGTGAGTAATCCCATGAACCATTTCAAAGCAGCTCCTTTCAGTGTTGAAGGAGACAGTTTGAGTTTTTGAGAGTCTTCCAGATAATCATAAGTTCGACACACGACCTCAAACTCAAATAGAAATGTTTCAGGATCCTCATTTCTTAACCCATGAAAGTTTGGGAGGACATATGGTGAAATATTTTTCATTGTGCTCGAGAATCCTCATCGACTATAGTAAATCTGAATGAGTTATCTCCATCCCTATTTCCCCCATTGTTACCTCTACCTCCTCCATTGTTTCCTCCTCCTCCTCTTCTACCTCTACCTCTACCAAATCCGTTAACTACCTCCTATGTCATGATAGCTTCCTCATAGATTTCAGAGTCCTATGGTTCCTCTACTAATGGCAAACGAGGAGGAATTTCTCCCTCTTCTTCCTTAGGTGGTTCTACTTCTTTAATTACAATGTGTCTCCCTGTAGAAGGAAAGAAAGGATCTTTTCCTAATTCAGATTTGATGGATGGTGTGGGAGAGTCTCCTAATTCAACTACTGCCTCTTGAACTCTAGGAATCCTAAGGTTAGGAGTATGAGTTCGAGATGATGGAGGTGTCTCTTGTCTATTCCTTGAAGCAGATGGAGCTGTAAAAATCAAACTCTTGGCTCTAGCTAAAAACCTTCCCCTAGAATCTCTTGCTCTATGCATGTCATTTTTTTTGTTTTCCTTCAAGTCGGGCTAATAATTCTCTTTCTGATCTTCCAGGTCACTCTAGTTGCAAGAAGAGAGCATACTCAAGAAACTATTAAACCAATAACTTTCTCCTTTCTGATCCTCCAGGTCACATTACGTGCAAGAGGAGAGCATACTCTGAGAGGTTATCAATTTTCCTTCCCTGTTTTTTTTTTTAATTTTTTTAAGAAATTGGCTACCTAGTTTCACTTCCCCGGCAACGGCGCAAAAATGTTTGGTCAATTTAGTATGTCCTAAATTGCTATTTAAAATGTCAATCTGGGAGTCGTAAACTGATGAAGTGAAGTGCACTGTATGTGCAAGATAACATTTTCCTTAGTCTTTTGTCATTTTTGAGTTTTTAGTTTGTTTTTGGGTTTATCTTCTGTGGATTCCCTAATGTGAGATGGCGAAATTGAGAATGAAGTGTGAATGGTAATGGTGATTTCTACAATGATTTTCCAAACTTAAAAGTTCTCAAAAAGAAAGTTTCCAAACTGACTGTAATGAAATCAATTCTCAAAAAGAAGTAAATGCACCAAAACAATGAACTAGTGACAATGGCCAAGTATCCTTACTGTTGTGTGAAAAAGAAAATAAAATCTGAACTTAAAGCAACTCAAAGACTGAAAGCAAAGCAAATTAAATCACACTACTTCAACCCATACTCTGACCCTTCACCTTTCCACTCAGTCCGGCTATAGGAAGTAATCATAAACAAGCTAAGTATTATGATATCTAAATTGCAGGAAAGTAAATTGCATAAAAGGAAACTAAGATTTAACTACTCATTCATATTTCAAATCTTGAAAATGACACAAGTAATTCAATCTCTAATTTGCAAGAAAGCAAACTAGAACACACTACTTCAAGTAATATTCTGATTCCTTACTAATTGAGTCGCTTGGCTATAGAAAGGAAATCATAAACAGGTAAGTAATATGATGTCTAAATGGCAGAAAAGTAATTAAGCAAAACAAAACTTGAAATAAATAACAATGCTGGAATTAAACATAATAAATGAAAATCAGCAGAAAGGACAAGATGATCTGATGTCAGTAGCTATCAAAAATATGTAAATTTTCCCGGGTTGCCTACAAAAACCTGTAAAAGAAACACTGATCAGCTTAACAGTTATAAAAAAAGCATGAAATATGGACAGTGATGAACATCATAACAGAATAAAATATATACAAGTAATGACTACAAAAAACAGTAAACAAAAGCAAGTAAGCAACTATACAAGCTTTGGTGTACAGGGGCCCTTTGTCACCTCAGCTAGCCAACTACTTAATCACAAATTATATTCAGGAACGATGTCTTCTCATATATTGAATTGCATAAATAAAGCAAAGGAAAGTACAACACAGTGGGCTGAAACAACAGTCAAAATTACAACTTAAAGACTAACTATCCAACGTATATCAACACGTTATTTATAAGTGAAAATGCTAGTAACTAATTCCTAGATTTGGTGCTGTCAAGAGACACGTAAATCTCCACGGCCTGAGATTTAGCGTGATGGTCATTACGGCAGTTGAATCCATGGAGTGGTGGCTGCTTGATTCGGTTCACAGGCTGGTCGACAATTGTGCCAGTACCTCCATAGATGAAGGATCGTGCCACGCAATCCTTCATGTGTGCCAAAATAGAGTTGTGCCACCGTAAAATTCCTCATTTGGCCCTTCCTTTGACTGTCGTTGACCATGACCGTTTATGAGTGATTTGGCTTATCTGAGAGGACACACTCCATGTACACGTCACCTGCATCCTGCCCATATGGTCGGTTTCTCCATTGGACACTTGTAGCATAACTTTTGACAAAATGGCTGCGGAAACTCTAGCTGGCTGCGGAAAGTGACAAGTTTCTGCAGCTGTTTGAACAAAAAAATATAACCAAACAACAGTCAGAAACATAGTTAGGAAACCATTTCATAAGCTCTTTTTAGCCTAATATGCAATGATTTGACAGCTGGGTGGATGAAGTAAATGGAAAAAGAAGGCTGAAAGGGTATATAGGGAAGTGCAGGTTTGGGACTCAACACCCCTCTAGACACTGCGTCACCTAGCCACCTAATTAATGTGTTGTACGGAGTCACTGCTCTCAGCCTCCTTGTCTTACTCCCCGACTCTCGGCTTCTAACTAACTCTGCTGCAAAATTTAGAGATTTCTCTCACCCTCTGCGTTGCCTCTATGTGGCCCTGCGTTAGCATCTACGTGAGATCTGATGGATCACTCTCTGCCTCTCTGTGCTAATGATTCTCCAACTGAGAAAATCTTTCTCTCTCCAGATGCTATCTCTGCCCCTCAATTGCAAGAAATATACTCGATCAAAACTTCCTCCCGAGAACTTCTCATTTCATAAATTCAATCTCTTGATCTCTCGGCATGTCTTCCAAATGACCCTCAAGCTTCCTTAAATAATCTTCTCGTTGACATTCAACGGCCCATATTAAAAGCTAATCAATGGCTAATATCATTTTAGCTTGATCCTCATCTTCTTCTAAAAGTTACACCCACAATTAGATTAATACCCATTAATATTTTTAATTTCCTAAGTTTAGACTTAGTGTCCCATTAAAAATAATTAATTATTTTAATTATTTTAATAAAAATGTCTCAAGGTGTAATTTTCCAAAACACTTTATGGGTTCTTTGGAATACATGCTCCCAAGCCTCCCTGCAAAATTTGAGAATAATAGCACATCCGATGCTACCATAAATCAACAATAACCAGATATATAAAACCTGGTTTGGTTACCCTTAGGAGGGTTCTTGGAATTAGTCGCATGGATCTTTAACTGTTGAGCCAACAAATCTGACCAGTTTAATGGTTTCCCTTCATTCACAAATTGATGCAGCAAGAATTCCCAACCTTCCGGAAAAGTCTCAATTCTCTTTTAACCATAGATTTAGCAACATAGAACTACCGAGTACTAGTAGGATTTTCTAAAATATTTGGTCTTATAAGTGTTGCTAGGTCTCTCGCAGAATTTGGATGGCTCTTTCACCCAACCTTTGATAACATCCTTAGTTCTGAAGTAACTAGTGATTGTGTAGAAGTGAGAATCCATGTAGACTTATGGCAAAGGTATGTGATACATAAGCTGAAAATCATGTGCCATGAATGAGGAAATCCTTTGTCCACTGGCACTGTTGAGGATCATGCTCTTTGCATCAATATGCGAAAGGTTCCACTTCATAATGTTTGTGCAAGGGAAAACCAGATACTTGCATGCAATCTTATGCAATCCTAACTTTTGGACATTGATATAAACTTGTTTGTCTTCAAGATCTACTTTGTAACTAGTTGTCATGAATGCATCCTTCATTGAGTGCCATGTTATTTCTAAATCTTTCTCAATGAACAATTGAGTGTCTGACATAACTAGCATGGTGACAAGGGTACCCTCAACTATTTCATCGGTGTTTCTTTATGTGGTGTCTTTTGAGGTTGATCTCTTCGATGCCATGGTGAAAGCAACTCATAGAAAAGAGATGAGCTCAAATCTACAGTACCTATATGACAAGATTGACATATGGAAAACACAAATTAGCTCAAGAAAAACAATCTATTTAGTAAGATCAAGGCAACAACTCAAACACTGAAGGGAAATATTGCGCAATTTTTGGGCTGAGGGTGAGAGACTGGGCTCATGAACAGTGCATTACATAATATCAGCAGACAAGTTGACAGCTAGAGGCTTGAGACTATGCAATGTGTAGTCTCAGTTGGGTAGGTTGAAGGAAGATATTGCACATTGCGCAGTCTCAATGGCCAAGGATGAGGGTTGAGTCTTGGAACTACGCAATGTGCATTTGGGCAAGCCAGTGCCTGTAGATTGTGCAGTCTCAAAAGCCAAGCTCGAGGCTCGTGTCTTGAGAATGTGAATTGCGTAGTTGTGATGGGAAATTGCTCGCCAAGATTACACAAATCTACCCAGGAAGGAGAGAGAAAAATGACAGATTTGAGTGTTGGGGTAGGAAGGAATGTAGATCAGTCTAAGGGGAAGTTAGATCAGTGGAAACCAAGTGCCAAAAATAAACATGCAAAAGGAAAAAACTACATACATAAAATGACACAACAACAACAACTACTAGTGGGAAAAAAGAAAAAAGTCGATGCAACACTTAGAAATGTGAATGGCGGACTGAACCAACACTTGTACAAGATAATAATAGTTAAAATGCTAGCTACTATGAAAATTGTCTAGTTCCTCAGTTTGCGGAGACTGTGCTTTGGCCGGTTAGTCAAAGAGCTGGCCCACCCGTGTAGGGCTTCAAGCAACTATCGTTTACTTTGCTTGGGAAGGGTTCTCCATTTAGTTTGACTAGCTGGACCGCGCATCCGTCTGTGACCTCCTTAACCACATATGGTCCCAGCCAGTGCATTCTGAATTTTCCTGGAAATTTTTCAAACTTATTGTCATACAGCAACACTAAGTCGTTTACCTTGAAGGTGCGCAACTTGATATGGCGGTCAAGCCAGGCCTTTTCACGCTACTTTTGCACCTACTGATGAAATCTAGCCAGAAATCATTCTTCCTTAAGTTCTTCTAATTGCGTGAGCCTTTCTTCCAAAGCTTCACGTTCCGTCATGCCCGTGAGCACTGCTATGCAGACTAGGTACGATGTATTCCATCGGCATGACAGCTTCCATGCCATAGACTAACCGGAAAGGTGTCTGTCCTGTCAATTTCTTGCATGTTGTCCTTTAAGCCCATAGTACGACGAGCACGTGCAGGTCCCAGTCGTTTCACTGTGCATTGCACACTTTGATCAGTGCAATCTCTAGTATTTTGTTGAATGCTTCTATTGTCCCAATAGCTTGTGGGTGGTATGGTGTACTTTTCTGATGATACACCTGGAACTCTTTTGTGAGCACACTGATGGTTTCATTTAGGAAATGTGTTCTATGATCACTCATTAAGATTTTCAGACAGCCAAATTGGGTCAACACGTTTTCGAACAAAAACTTTGCAGTTGTAGTGGTCATGCAGTCTTTGATAGGCTGCGCTTCCGCCCATCGTGTCGTATACTCTATCGCGGTGATAATGTAGCGCGTGTCCGTCTTTCCCTAAGGTTTGATCATTCCCACAAAGTCGATTGCCCATTTTTCAAACAGCTTCAGTTTCATTTGTGGATTTAATGGCATCTCGTCCCTCTGTGATGGTTTCCCAGTCCTTTGGCATATATCCCAGGCCTTACAGTGCGCTTTTGAATCATGGTGCAGGGTTGGCCACCATAACCCTGCGCGAAGAATCTCTTATGTAGTTGCGTGTCCTACATAGTGTCCTCCTGCAGCGCACCCATGTGCTTCCAAGAAGATCTGACCTCGTTCAGATTCAAGTACGTATCTTCGCAATATCTCATCATTTCCCATTTTGTATAGGTGCTCCGCGATGAAAGAAAAGTCCACCGCACGTACCACCAATTCCTTTTTTGTTGGACTGAGTATTCCTTCGGCACAGTCCCTGTTGTCAAATAATGGATTATATCTTCTAAGTGTTCATCCGCGACACGCACTGCAAAGAGTTGTGCATCAGGTAGTCCCTCCTCCAAATTCATGGGTTCCTCACCTATCTCAATTTGTGACAAGTGATTTGGTCCTACATTTAGGCGTCCCGACTTAAATATGGCCTCAAAATCATATTCTTGGAAAAGTCAGAGCCATATGCATATGCGCCCCCCCAACACAGGCTTATTCACCAGGTATTTCAACGCGGAATGGTCGGTATACATCTTGAAATGTCCTCTGAGTGAATAGTGTTGGTATTTTTGGAGCGTGTACACCATTGCTAACCCCCCGTGCTCGGTGGTGGAATAGTTCTTTTCTTCTTTGGACGTTCTCCGACTTGCAAACGTGATCAGGTGATGCACACCCTCTGTGCCCTCCTGTGTGAGTACAGCTCCCAGCACAATACATGACGCATCAACATGTACATGAAATTCCACATCCCATTTTGGGAAGACCAGGATTGGAGCGAAGGCCAGTTTCCCCTTCAGGACATCCAAACTCTTCATGCAATCATCATTCCAACAATATGTAACATCCTTTTTCAATAGTTTTTCCTTCGGCGTTGTTATTTGGGCATAACTTTTGATGAACTTCCTATAGTATCTGGTGTGTCCCAAAGTAGTGCGCAGTTGTTTAACACTTTGCAGTGCTTCCAAATTTAGAATAACGACAATCTTTGCAGGGTCCACCATCAGTCGTTGTTTGCAGACCACATGTCCCAGCAGGTTTCCAAAGGGAACGAGGAATGTGCACTTCTTAAGGTTCAATGCAATCTGGTGTCAACGGCAAGTATCCAGCATCAAGCGTAAGCTTGCTACATCGTGCTTAACTAATCTAAAGATAGTCCAATCATCCAGATAGACCTCCAAGAACTTGTGGATGTATTTTTGAATGCAGCCACAACGATGCGCGAAAAGATGGTTGGCACATTCTTCAGTCCAAAAGGAATAACGATGTATTGAAAGCAGCCCCATTATGTTGTAAAGGTCGTTTTGCTCCTGTCTTCCAGCGTGATCTTGATCTGATGGTACCCTGAGAACCCATCCGTGAATGAGTATGCTTCCTGACCACCAACATTCTCTAGTACTTCATCTGTGGACGGTGTCGGGAATGGATCGTGTACATAGGCGTTGTTCAGCTTCTGAGGTCCACGCATATTCTTATTTCACCCTTCTGCTTTTTCTCTTGTACTACCATAGGACTCACCCAGTCAAATTCTTCCACTGGCTCAATAATTCTAGCTGCGAGCATTTTGTCTAATTCTTCACAGACCTTTTCTTTATATTTCGAATTCAAGTGGTAAGGTCACTGCTTAACTGGCTTCGCGTTTGGTTTCAGGGTGATCTTCATCATCCCTAAGTCACCAACGATCCCTTTTAAGTCTATGATTTTGGTCGGGAACAATTCTTGGTATTTGCGGAGTAACTCAGTGACCTTATCCACCATGGCATCATCCCAATAGTTCCCAAGCATTGCGTACTTCGGCTCCATTCCAATGTTTACCTGCTTTATTTTTAGCGGTGCAGTGATGTCGGGATCCTCAAGTGATGGTCCTCGAATCTCGCGACATCCTTCCGTTTCTGGAATGTTAATATTTCATGGGTCCTCATCATCCTCCTCAACATTTACGTTGTAACACTCTAGTGCGCAGCTTAGCTGTGTCACTCATTCTGGCTAAAGTACTTCCATTGGCTGCTGGGGTGTTTTGAAGATAGCTTCTTTTACTGCCTGTAGCGCATCGTCAACAGTATCCCACCAACGGTCTCCAAACGTGAAAGTTAACAGAAATCCCTCACGCAAGACATCCCATTCGCTCGTACCATGGCAGAGCTCCGTCTCAATATACCAATTCATGGGTATGACATCCAGTGTATGATAGAATAAATGTACCCATTCAAGTTGTGACTCTTCGCCATAGACCTTGGTCCATTTCGCGAGGTGTGTTCGTGGATCATCCCATCTGTCATATTTGTCTACTAGCTGTATCTGTGGTTTCCCAAATCGTAGGCGCATCATCCTTATGCATCTGCGCCAATCCTTAAAACTTCTCTGATGTGTACCCCACCAACTTGCGAGCGTTGCACGTAGTGCCAATTTCAGAGCATCGAACGGCTATTGTTCTCATACTACACTTTCAAATTTGTTCAGGAATTCATCCACCGCTGTCAACCCATCATACATAGGTAGATCCATTGCCTCTGTTGTCACGCAACACAGTGATCTAACCATCATGTTGCAATTAAGCATTGTTACTTCGTGCAGCCAATTCTACTAGCACTCTATTTCTTTATCTGAATCTGAAGTGCAAGAGCTTTTGCGCTCCCATGAAATCCTACCATTTGCATTCGGGTTTACCCAATCCTGTTTTCGCATGGTTAACTTGTAGATTCAATCGATATCGTCATCACTATCATCGTCGCGCACCGGTTCAGTCTATCACACTCCTTCGGCTGGATCTAGTGGTACTACTACGCGTAGTGAATTTTTCTCAAAGATAATTTTGTGCTTCTTCAAATTTATGACTCCATTCATTTCTGTGCCCAGTCTGTCCCTAGTATCATGGGATAGGGATTGTTGTCGTCAACAATCTCTATTACTTCAAAATCCACCTGTGTGCTCGCACCTTCAATATCCACCGTTACTCCTTGCAATCTTCCCATGGGAAATATATTCTATTGGTTCGCCATTCGCAACTGAATAGGAGACCATTGTAGCGTGGGTCTGCCCACGCATTCCCATGTTTGTTTCAGTAGTACATTCACATCCAATCCGAGATCCAGGATTACTTGATCCATTTCATACTTGCCGATTTGCGTAGTAAACCTCATTTCCCTTCTTGTGCGCAATGCATGTTTTCCAAGTTTCTAGACCACGCGCGGTTCTCCTGACCCCGCGCACCTAGTGATAAGTTCCTATAGTCCTTTTACTGCCTTGCTATCGTGTAGCAGTTTCATGCATGTCTCCAGAAAGGTAGTGAGCATTAAAGGATCCATACCTGGTTCTAGTTGATCCTTACTACCTGAAGTGGAGGCCTTCGTGAAGTTATTCTTAGCTTCCATGAATGTCTCCTTTGCGCGTTCTAAATCAAATTCGGGTTCCTTTGTAGGAGCCTTACCAACCCACGTACTTTCTTCTGACTACTTACCTTTTTCATCACCAGTGGTCATATCACTCCTGAGCACTATGTTTACATTTGGGTCTTCTTCGCGCGGCTCAGACCTCATCATCTGAAAATTCTGAGTCGGAGGAGGTTGGAGTACCCCTTTTTCGCATAGCCTCGCTATAAATGTAGGTCAGTCTTCTTCCTCATGATCAAACTGAGTACAGTACAAACATGATGTCCTTGTCGGGTTTGTACAATCGCGGGCATAGTGCCCTGGCCCTCCACAATTGTAACAAATTATTTGTCCATGACCCCTTCCTAGTCCCATTCCACCTCGACCTCGACCGCGCTCCTGAAATCCAGCACGTGCCATTCCTGTATTTGGTTCAAGGGCTCACGTTTCAGTTTGCACCCTATAGACAGGAGTCCAATCCATCATTAGTTCGTAGCTTCTGCAGGTGCATTCATCATGGCCTACCGACCTGCAGAAATTACAAAACAATTGTTGGGACGTCTATGTATACTTCTGCAATAGATGACAATTATCCGTAGTGTGTTTTCCTCCTATCTGGCAAATTGTGCACCATAGTGCAAGTGTCGTGCTTTGTCCTGCTTGTGCCTCAGGTCTTAATGGCATCGACCCTCCTCCCGCTAAGTAATTCGCGAACACTGGAAAGTGGTCCTTGTCATGCCCCTCGCCTTTGCATTTTATGAACCATACCTCCTCGCGCGCCTCTGGCTGAGGTGTCATGTCCTGTTTCAAACTCTGCATCTCCAGACACAAATTTTGCAGCTGTGCATGGATTTGTTAGACTCCCAGGCCGGGGTCTTGTATAGGGGTCTCATGCAATCTCACTGCCATCTCCAAAACTTCGACCTGGGTGGAAAGCTTTTGATGTGACAGCATCATCCTTAAATGCAGTGTTAGTGACGCTACAAACCATGCTTACTGTTGTCCATCTGTCAAAGTCATGTTGGCCTTGTGAATCATACTCTTCAGGCTTTGGTCTAGATCCCAGGGGGTCTCGTATGGGAGCATCGCGATCTCCTTAAACCTGATAATTTATTTTGTCTCCAACTTTAGCCTGCTAAATTCCCTGTTCAGCGCAGTTTGGATTTCTGCGATTCCTACATTTGGATGGTCATTAGAATGCTTGATGTACCATGTTAATGCATGATCCTGTAACACGCTTACCAGCATAGCCTTCTTGATATTGTCATCCATGACGCCTTGTGGTTCCCATACCACCCTTACCACGAACCAGAATTGGTCTGGATCTTCATTCCCTACTCCTCTGAATACCGGCAGTTTGATCGCACTTGTTGTTAGCACCTAAATCTGCCTCAGGCTGAAGGAAGGCAAAATTCAGGGTAACCACAAACCATGCTCAGTCTAGTAGCTAGCCCTACCAGAACGGGAGAGGGCTCTCTCCGAGTCACACTCAGTGAATAAGGGAATGAAAAGGCCTGAGATTACTTACAATGAACTATTTGTCTTAGGCTAGTAAGTGAAAATGAAAATAAGAAGTGATTTTATGAATGACTGTGTTTCTGGGATGTTATGGGACCACTGGACCTCAATGAACAGAGAACTTAATACAAAAGGCACAGATTATTTCATGAGGCAAGGTAGGCGGAAAGCATAGCAATTTAGTTTTAAGATATCGCGGAATGGAGAGATTGATTAAGAGGGTGAAAAGGGCGTGGATAACATGAATCCTTTTCAACAGAAGAATGAACACTGTACATGAAATTTCCCCACAGGCAGAGCAATAAAATTGGATTCTACCTTAGCTAACTTAGAAAATTTCAATGGAAATGAATATGAAATGAGCTATGAAACATAACAAGATACATATGAAACATAAGAGACACATTTGCTACACTCACAACCACATGAATCTCATGAAACAGAGCCACTGCCTTTCATTAATCCTCTGTAAAAATATACAATGCAGAAACACAATTTCTTTCGCACAGTCTCCCAGAAGTTACAAGCCAACCAAACCTTTGCAAATGGTTTGCATAGAATATATAGGATGTTCCATGAAGAGATAGAATGCCCAAGGTTTGCGGAGTTACTCGAATCATTACAAACTGAAGGTGGAGAGACAAACAGTAGCTACAGGTGCAGCGCCACAAACATGACAAATGGCTTGGTGGCCCTTTACCTTCCTTTGACACTAGGATAACTGACCCTATCAAGTGAAAATACTTATAAAACCACCTTAGGTGCTGAAAAACTGAAGTGCATATGAGTGGGCCCACTTACAAAAATTCGGGAAGCGAAATTTCGCGAAATGGAGGCATTCTGGCCTTTTTTCCTATATGCGCCGCACCCCTTTCTTGTATGCGTTGCGCCACTTGGAGACCAGTTTTGAGGCACTTTCTAGAGTCTAAAATGTGCCCAAGTGGGCTCGTTCAAAAGCCTGTCCTGTCTAATTTCCAATCCAAGTGGAATTTTTGAATTTGGAGCTCATTTTCCCCTCCAAATATTCATTCTCCCAAGACTGCTTCCTGTGTGTCAAAATAGGGGTAGTGAGGCCATTTTTTAGTGTATTGTGCCCTTTTGGTGGCCAAGATCTTCTCCAAATTTCTTGCTCCCAGTGCCAGTAATTTTTATTTTGCATGCCGAATCCAAAAACGCAAACCATTTCCCATTTGGAGCTCCCAACCTTAAGCGTCGCGCCAATGGCGCGGCGTGTATAGAGAAAACCCTGTTTTTGTGCCAAAAATTTGTCATGTGACCAAAATTTTCCCAAATTCTTTGAAACTTGGGCTGGAGGTCCTCTATGAAGTGTTATGTTGTGCCAAGGAAGCTTCAGCCAAGATTCGAAGCCGATATTACTCTTTTGCCTTTTTTTCTTCCTTTGTTGCTTCGCTCAATTTAGCCTTCAAGCTCCTTATTCGGGTATTTGCACTCATGTTCCGTGCCCTGTAATGACAAGCCATCCTCCTCAGTATGGCTTTGTCCCTATTTGCCTTCTACAACATTTTCTCCAAGTGTAGATTGACCCGATCCAACCAAGACTCACATTCGTTGTTGATCTCTTGCTCCAAGGTAGTGAGCTCCATCCCTCTTTGCTGGACAGCTTGTCGATTTTCACGAATGCTTTGTAGCTCCATGATCGTTTGTTGGTCCTTAAGTTGTTTGTTTCTCTACTCCAGATACTTGATGACCCATATAGCCCTCTCGAAATTCAGTATCAAGTCTTTGATCTCCGTGTCCTGCTCCTGAATGGTCATCCTATGTTTGGCATTTTCTGCCTCTGTCTCTTCATTCGGAATGAGGATGACATCGGTCTCATGTGCACCTGATGGCCCCTCATCATGCACGGGCTCCTTGCCCTTGTCCAATACTTGTGTAGTCGATGCCGAAAGCGAGGCCCCTTCCACCCCGGGTGGAGATAACACTCGCTTTGCTGCTGCAAATAAGTTCCTACTGCCTTTCTGATATGTCACCAAAAATGGCACGATCGTGGTCTCATGGCGCTCATGCTGATAAGAAGGACCACCCAACTCCTGCTCGGGCTCTGATAGCACCTGTGGCGTGTTGAAGAAGTCACGGGAGATGAAGTCCTCCCAAGCAATGCCATGCAATCCCAACTGATGATCTACCAAAATCCGAATGAGAGCGAAGTGATAGACACTGTTAAGCTGCTGCTGAGGGGTCTTATGCAACATGAAGGTGTTCATCATCTCTATATTCCTGCATATGAAAAACGGGAGGTTCATCATCCTCACCCTGGTAAAGTGCATGAGCAAGCAGATATGATAGGCATACAGTCTAGAGAACCTCCCCTCACAGCTGAAGTATTTCATGATCAATCTCATGAGCGAAGCATACTCATTCTTCAAGTATCTGAAGGGAAATACTCTTGTGAGCTCATTCAAGAATCTGGTTTTGATGTAAGGCTCATAGAGTTGCCTTTCCACTTTCTTCTTCTTATGCCACTGCTCCCCAACATTTGGTATACCTGTTGCCACTTATATAGTTTCGGGTGTCAATGTGAAAGTGACCTCGGCCAAGGTAGACTAACCTCCATGTAGATGAAGCACAAATAAACGGGCCAACTCATGATGAACTCTGACATTTTTCACCCTTTGACAAAATTCGAAACATGATAAGTACTGGAAGGATGACATGGCAAGAGGGCATGCTTGTAACTCAGTGAGGGTAGTGGGTTCATCCCTGACATGTTTGCCACTCTTGTGGTGTCTCCTGGGAGCCTGCTCTTCTGAGGATGAGTCACTCTGTGTCTCCCTCTCATACTCGGACGAATGCTGTGATGACATGACTGCAATGTGGGTTGTGATTAGGCTGCCCCTTTGATGATGGTGTGAGGCTAGGTGCCTTTGTAGTATCTGTTACCAAGGGGAACAATGAAACAGGGATTGTTAGGAAGGGAGTGATGAAATGGGAATAGGGGTTATAGGGAGAAATTTGTTAGGGATGTGGGAGGAGTTTGGGATTTTTGATGGGGTAGGGTTTGGGGTTTCTATTAAGCAATAGGAGGAGGGGAAAGGGAATATGAGTTTGGTAGTGTTAGGGTAGTGATGATAGCGAAAAAATGACATAGGGGAATAAGGGACAAGGGTAGGGTAGGAAGAATGAGCCTTGGCAGCAATGACACTGTTACACAACCCTACCAAGATGGTCTCTTGGTGTCTTTATATGGTTGCTTTAAGAGTTTTGTTTCATTTCAATCATTGGGCATAAAAACCACCATATCTTTAACCAATTTGATGAACAAGTGAGTTAATAGAGCCTACCTTGTAAATTTATGTGTTTCATAAAAAAAATTGAGTGAGTTTGGCACGTTCTGGGCACTTTTCTTGTGTGCGCCGCACGCAAAACCCAGTGCGCTGTGCCCTAGTTTGTGCCGCGCCCGTTATAAGTTTGAACTGTGGGCGAGGGCTGTGTGCGCTGCGCCCCTGCTTGTGTGCGCCGTGCCCTGAGAACTGACTCCAACTTGCTCCAAACGCTCACCAACGCACTCCAATCAATTTTCAATGTCTCCCACTGGTATTGATTTACACAATGGCTCTGATTTTGGTGGAAAACTTGTATATAAAGCCTTGGGAGAGATGAGATTGATTTTTGCCTCTTCAAAAACCCATTTTCTAATGTTTGAGTTTTGCACTTTTTCACTGACTTTAAAACACACTGATTTTCACTTTCCCTTTGAAATTTTAGCTCGAATGATGCAATTTTTGGCACTATTTGCGAGGGTTGAAAGATAAGACATGTGGCCATGGAAACCATGATTGCATCTGAAAAAATCACTTGACGACTTTTTTTGAAAATTTTGCCATAAATGACACTGTTTGACTTTTCTTCAAAATAGAGTTTTGAAGAAGAGTCGGAGTCTATCCATATGACGATGAAGCTTTCTTAACCATAACTGTGTAAGGGCCTCACTCTGGCCTGCATGGATCTACTAGACATGTTTCAAGTACCAAATTGATGAATTTCTAGACCTAGACCTCGAAATGACTTTTGTCCTTTAAAGGACCAGACCTTGACTGTCATGGACTTTGATGATGATTGACAAAAGACTTGAGCCAATAGGAGCCAGACATGAGACTATAATGACCTTCTCCGTCAGATTATGGCATGCCCCTAGCGGAATGCAACTGGGAGAATGGAGCGGGACACCTAATCATGAAATGCATAAAAAGTTTTGATCTCTGACAGAAGACTGACCAGACTGACTCTAACATTGGTTCCAATGGGGGATGGTAGCTCCTTGGAGGTGCCAAGAACAGCATATCTCTGGAGGAGCTAGACAGTGCCTTCGTCCATTAGGCTATGGAGTCATTATTTTGATAAATAATACCGGACTCTGGCTCATTTATGAAGCTGAAACGACCAAAAAACTGACTCAAACTTGACATTAAAATGACTTAAAGACTAATTTGAACAACTCTAACGAAACTGAAATAAAATGGTATTTACAATGATAGTGGACGCAGTGTTTGATAACTTAGAAGTGATACCGCTTGAGCAGCCGACCATTGATCGGCCCTCCTGGACAATCCTCTCCATTTATTTCCTTAAGAAGAAAAGCATTCTGCCCCCGATATGCTGCGATCTTGAAAGGACCTTTGCAAAGGTTCTCAAACTTATCGTGCTTGCTTTTCTCCTCATTTCTTGCATCCCACTTCAGCACTACATCATCCACCTAAAATTTATCCACCTTTGCCTTTCTATCATAAATTTTCTTGATTTTCTCCTGCAATTTGGATGTGTTATTGAAAACTTCTTCTCTGGTCTGCTGCAAGTGGACCATTTGATTCGACCTCCTTTGCATGGCTGCCAGCCTCCTGAAGAAGTTTGACAACTGAGGCAGCGAGAGAGGAAGAAAATACTGTATCAACTCCATAAACCAGCTCAAACGGTGACATACCTATGGACTTCTTCTGGCTGACCCGATCTGCCCAAAGCGCATTTACCAATCTTTTATGCCAACTCTTCTTGTTCATTTCCAACAGCTTCTTGATTATGTTGACCAATGATTTGTTTGAGGATTCCACCAATCCATTGCCTTGCGGATGATAGGCAGTTGAATGACCCAAAATAATGTGATATTTATGACAAAATTCTACCATCCGCTTTGATTTGAAAGCTGTTTCGTTATCAGTGATTAGCTTGTTTGGACAACCAAAGCGAGACAAGATGTTATTTTCGAGGAATGAAATGATCACTGCATCTGTAGCTTGTCTGGTGGGGATCGCCTCAATCCATTTTGTGAAGTAATCTGTGGCTGTGAGGATCCATTTATGCTATCCGGAAGAAGCGGGATGAATTTTGCCAATGAAATCCAACCCCCATTGCTGAAAAGGGGCGCTCACCTCTATGGGCTTGAGTGGTAGAGGCTGTAACTTTTTCTTTCCTTCGAAAATTTGACACTTATGACAGTGCTTAACCATCTTATATACATCAGCAAACAATGTCAGCCAATAATACCCTGCTCTCAAAATTTTGTTCGCTGTTGACTTCCAAAAGAGGTGACCTCCACAGTCTCCTTGGTGGCAGTCCTCCATGACTTGCTTTGCTTCCTTTTCCACCAAACAATTTAACAAAACTCCACCGGAATCTTTCCAATACAGTGCTGAATTAAGAATGTAGAACTTGGTAGCCTTCAAATTAAGTGTTCTCGCTTTGTTTCTACTCATGTCAGGCGGAGGTGACAAATTTTTGAGCACATATATGATATTAGAATACCATGGAGAAAGAGCAAACATTTCAGATATTTGAATTGGCGGTTCGTCATCGTTCTCATCGGGCAAAGAAGCGATCAGATTTATGTCCAAAGCATGCAAGTTTGATTCATCCATTAGCTTCACCAATCCCTGTCCTTTCACCAGTTTTGTGGGCTTTATTTCTATGTCATATTTCAGCAAGGCTGCAATCCACTTGCCTTGTCTTCCTTCCGAATCAGCCTGCACTAAAACATCCTTTACAGCGGCGTTAGGAACATAGGCCAAAACGTGAGAATGTAGAATATACACCCGGAAACCTTTCAATGCCTTCACAAGTGCAAGAGCCTACTTTTCAATGATGTTATACTTTAAAGCTGCGTCTCTTATAGCTCTGCTGAAAAATGCAATGGGTCTTTCATGATCCTCTCTCTTCTGCAATAATACCGCTGCCATAGTATGCTCCGAAGCAAATGAAAACAATATGAAATCCTGAGTATAGTCCGGGCTTACTAGAACTGGTGCTGAGGAAAGAGCCAATTTGACCAAATTGAAAGATTTTACCGACTCTTATGTCTATTTCACTTGGCTGTCCTTCTTAAGCATGTTTGTCATTTCTTTTAGATGCTCCGCGATATTGGGTACAAAGCGGCAGAGGAAGTTCATCTTGCCATTGAATGATTATATCTCCTTTTTATTCCGGGGCAGATCTATTTGCTGAATTGCTTGCACACATGCCGGGTCAATACGGATGCCATCCTTGGAGATAATGTGTCTGAGTAGATTGCCTTCTTCCATGGCGAACAAGCTCTTCTTTGGATTCAGCGAAAAGCCATATTTTCTACACTTTAGGAAGACAGTTTTAGATGGTACATGTACTCTTCATCAGATTTAGAAAACACCATCAAATCGTCCAAATATATCACCAAAAAGACATCCTTCTCGTTTGCAAAAGCCAAGTCCATAGCACGCTAAAATGTTGCACCCGCATTCTTCAAACTGAAAGGCATTTTCGCGTAATGAAAGGTCCCCCATGGAGTGGTGAACGTTGTCTTGTCTCGGTCATCCTCATGGACAAAAACTTGGTTATATCTGGTATAACCATCAAGTAGTGACATACGAGATGCCCCCACTACTCGCTAAAGTATATGGTCCATTTTGGGCAGTGGATAGTTGTCCTTCAATGAGACTTTTTTAAGATTTCTGAAATCGATGCATAAGCGAATTTCCCCTGTCTTTTTCCTTACGGGTACCAAGTTGGAGATCCAATCTGAAAATCTGATTGGACAATGATTCCTGATTTGTACAACCTGTTGATCTCCTTTTCAATAGATGGCAGCAACTTTGGATTTATCCTTCTCAACTTTTGTCTGAATGGTTTTTGATTAGGCTTGATGGGTATAGTGTGCTGAATTATATTGGTGTCATATGTCTTTAAGTCAGAATAGTACCAAGCAAACACATCTGCAAATGAAGACATCAAACTAATATATTTATCCTTGATCTTTGGCGGTAATGCTTTGGACAATTTTACCAATTTAGGATTCGCAGTTGTCCCAATATTGACCTCTTCCACACCCTTCTCTATTGGTTGCAATGTTGGCTTGCGGGCTACATCATCCTGATCGAAGAGTTCTTCTAGAGGTATCAAGCCTTTGGGAATAACATTATTCTTCAACTGCAACACGTCCATTTCATTGATCTGGATTTCATCTGTACCATTTCCTTTTCCATCATCATTTTCTTCATCAATTGAGGTCTCTTTAAACTTACCTTTGTTTTGCAGAAAATCATCAATCTCGTCATCATCTTGGAACACTTGCTAGTATCTCTGATTGTTTGGAACGGTTGGACGGTGCTTGACATGGATTTCGAATTTGTTACTAGAGTTCATTGGGATTTTCAAACTACTTGCTGCCTTAGCAAGAGCATCGGCAATGCTATTTTGTATGCGAGGCACACATGTCAAAGTGTATTCTGAGAATAATTTCAAAATGTCTAGGACTGCGTTATGGTAGGCCCGCATCCTAGGATGCTTTGCTTGATATTCGCCTCTGACCTGCTTGATAACCAATTCGGAGTCGCCATATACTAAAATCCTCTTAGCATTCAACTTTCTTAGAATCTTTAGGGCCGCAATCAGAAGCTTTCATACTCAGCTTCATTATTTGGAATTCAAAAGCCAACTTGTAAGAGCATCCCAACGTTACTAGGGACCTTGTTTTGGGGCGGAGAAAAGGGACTGCGACCCAAATTCCTATTCCAGCGCCATCATTTCTACTGGTCCATCAAAATCCATGGTCCACAAACCTTCCTCCTCCTCTTGCAAGTGCTGGAAATCTGTTTGTTGTGCCTTGCCTGCTTGCTGTCCATTGCTTTCAGCTGATTGCCCAACGGTGTTCTGTTGTTCTTGTTCCTCTTTCTTCAAAACTTCTCTAAAATTTTCTGTTATTTCCGGAATATCATCTGCTTCTACCAACTGACTATCTATATCATTTAAATTATCTGAATACAAAATAAAAGACTCTAAATCTGTATGTACATAGTTAATAGAATGATTTATTGGTTTCTCCTTGCTTGTGATCATGTACTTCATTTTCTGTTCCCGATATAATTTCCTCATTTGTCCAAACACTGGAATTGTTGCATAGGAGAAGTCTAACTGTAGTGTCCCTTTTAGTTTCGCTACCCAAGACCTAGAAAGAAGCATGCCAAACCTTGGAGGAATGTCTGCCACCACAATATCCATCAAAACATTCTTCATGGGGAGCTGATCCAAACTCACAACCAAGTCTTTGATAAGACCTATACATCTTACTCTGCTAGAATCGAACGAGTAGAGATCATGATATTGTCGGGTGATGTCCAGACCAAGCTTGTCCATGATTTCATTGGGCATGATATTGTGAGAGGCTCCGAAATCGAACATGGCATTATGTAAAACAAAATCATGCAACCTCAAACTGATGTAGAAAGGTGGCACCTCGCTGTCATGAGACTCGCCATTTGATGTTGGCCCAAAAATCATTTCAGGTTGATCATCTTCGACATTCACCATGTCGGACATTGGGTCCAAATTTAACATTTTAGATACTTGTCCTTTATAACTATTGTTCTTCAATATTTCAGTCAAAGGGATGGATATTTTTAGTTTGGAAATCTCATTCTCTAAATTGAACGCGGGAATCCTCTCCACCTCTTTGACCGGGATTTCTTTCCTCTCCCTTTCTTTTGATGTAACTTGCTGATGTGCTGGTTCTGCTGATGTTGATTTGTTGCTCTCTGTTTCAACCACCTCCTTTCCTTTCCTTTGTGTACCAGATGAATCATTATTTGGCGCTTCAACATCCTTATTTTTCTGAATGGGTCTGACTGGCACATCCCTATTTCTAAGTGAATATCGTTGCTGTTGGGTGGACAAAGCATTCATGTAGCCTCTTTGGTATTCATCTGATTTCTCCTCCAAGACGGTGTCGCTTGCTAGAATGAAATCTCCATCTTTGTGTGTAGCTGAATTCTCTACATACTCCTCCTCTTCAGTGAGATAAGTAGGAAAATCGTCAGGAGTAAAGAGATGATTTTCTTCGCCTATTACATTTCCGTCTTCATCTGATTCCGGTCCATGCACAAAATTTTGCTGCAAAGTTCTTTGTACTGATTTTTGTGCAATTGGCTCTTGAGCTCGTTGATCTCTCTGTCTTATCCTATATTGTAGTTGTTGCTGGCCACGGAAGTTAGGATTTATAACTTGTGGCTCCGATTTGTCAAGATTCACTCTCTCAAGCATCTGCTCTACCTTCCGAAGTAGCTGATCTACCAAGGAAGATTCTTCCTTTGCAGCGACCTTCTTTTCTACTTTTGCTCTAGCCCTCTTGGTCAGCAGATTTGCTTCAACGCTGAATGCTATCTTCTACATGTCTTCCATTGTAGCCGGTTCTCTTTCTCTCAATTGATAAGCCATATCAGCATCAAAACCATCCGAGAACTTCAACATGGCTAGTCCCATAGGTGGCTTTAGATTATCTGGAATTTCATTATACATTGTATTGAATCTAATGCAATAATCTTGGACCGACTCACCAGCGTTTCTCTTGATTTTCTCATATTCGGACAGAATTTGAAGAGGGTTCTTTTTCACTTCCTAGCGGTTCAAGAATTATCTTTGTAGGTCTGCCAAGGTAGTGATACATGCAGCCGGTAAACCTCTGAACCATTTCCTTACTTCACCCGCAAATGTTTGTACAAAAAGTCTCATCGCCACGTTTTCCGCATCTCTCTCATGAAGTTCATAAAAGTCTACCATTCTGTCCACATGTTGCTGCGCAGTAATGCCATTAGGAGTGCCATCAAAGAATGGGATTTTTCTTTGGTAATCAGCGGGCATATCATCTAAAATTTGAGGCAAAACAAGCGATATGAAACGTGCAGCCATCACTCTTGGTGGATTTGTCCTTGGAGGTGTTGGAGGAGTGTGCACAGTTTGTAAGGGACTAGCAATGGGAGTTTGAAGCTGAGCTATTCTGTAGTTATCAATAGACCGGTTAGCCCTTTCTGTCTCCAAGTCTACAAGAAACTGTGGATTGTGGACAGTAGAGTCAACCACTCTTTCGGACTTGGTTTCAAACAACGATAATTCAAACTTCTCGTCAAACTCTAGCTCTTCAATATAATCAAAAATGTATGGGCATGAATGAGATTTGAGCACGGGCAATATAGACCTTTCTTGACGACGATTTATTGAAATCAAATTGGGATTTTTGTAGATGAGCGAAGGGTCAGGATCTGGATTAGCTCTGGTGTATCTTCAAGAAGCCAGCGTGCTATTGAGAAAAATCAAAGGACACAACCTATTTTACATCAGCCTATCAAATCCCAAACGTATCATCCAGAAGCTTAGAATTATTAAGAAGCAAGGGGATTTGATTTCTCCCCAGCGAAGTCGCCACTATGTTAGCACCTAAATCCACCTCAGGTTGAAGGAAGGCAAAATTCAGGGTAACCACAAACCACGCTCAGTCTGGTAGCTAGCCCTACCAGAACATGAGAGGGCTCTCTCCGAGTCACACTCAGTGAATAAGTGAATGAAAAGACCTAAGATTACTTACAATGAACTATCTGGCTTAGGCTAGTAAGTGAAAATGAAAATAAGAAGTGATTTTATGAATGACTGTGTTTCTGGGATGTTATGGGACCACTAGACCTCAATGAACAGAGAACTTAATACAAAAGGCACAGATTATTTCATGAGGCAACGTAGGCGAAAAGCATAGAAATTTAGTTTTAAGATATCGCGGAATGGAGAGATTGGTTAAGAGGGTGAAAAGGGCATGGATAACATGAATCCTTTTCAACAGAAGAATGAACACTGTACATGAAATTTTCCCACAGGCAGAGCAATAAAATTGGATTCTACCTTAGCTAACTTAGAAATTTCAATGGAAATGAATATGAAATGAGCTATGAAACATAACAAGATATATATGAAACATAAGAG